>JAAGKR010004411.1:40947-61640 GCA_011419295.1 Clarias macrocephalus | reverse complement strand
GAACAGCCTCAGATATAAGCGATTCTGTACAGAGCGCAGAAGATTCCGAGTGGCGAAAGAGAAACGTGTTTTTATGGCGTACCATTACCAAAAATCTCACGCGTCAAAAGCCTCCGATCTGCCATTTCCTCCAAACTCTGAGCGAATTTGTCTCAAACACGCTTACACAAGTCTCAAAACAACATGGGCGCTAATTAGTCGAAATCGCGTCTTCTACACATTTTCATCCCGTGTGGTATTTCATCCTGAAATAAGAAATGGCGGAGGACAAATACAAGCTGCTTAGTTAAATGGTAAACTCTTGTATTTGAACGGGATACATTTAACTACTTTTCAAACCTTTTTAAAGGTTTAAAATTGTAATAAAATCAGGTAAAAATGTAATATCCAATCGGGATATTTGTAAAATCGCAGTTTTTAGAATCGCGACAATATTGTATCAGGATGTGATTGGTGCAGCAACAAAAATATATCATATAGGTGGAGGTACTCGTAGGCTTCTTCTCAAACCTTTCCACCATTTTTGACTAACCTGCCCCTACTGTTTACGCATCGCATTCATTTCTGAGGACGTGCACCAAACGAACGCAGGAAAAAAACTAGGGAGCCAGTAGTTAAAACAGTAGATTTCCACCCTAAAGTGGATAGAGTGTAATATGCACCAGGTGACTTCTACAGAAACATATGCCTACTACATTGTCATGATTTTCATTATCTCTGCTTCAACCTTACTTTCCTATATCTGAGAAATTTAAGAACATTTAGCTCCTGAATCAGTACCTGTAATAAGACGTTGGTCTTGGCGGTGCATCAGGCCTGTCTTGGTCCAGCTCTCGGAACACAGCCTCAGGGAGCTTGACAGCTGGCCCTGTGGGATTTCCATGATGATGCATACTGTCCTTTTTCTTTTCTTTGCTCTTGTGCTTGCCCGCTTTGGGTGTTGCCCCCGCTCCTTTACCCCCGTTGGCTGCTGCTGGAGTGTCAGGTCTGTCCTTTCCATTGGTCCCACCTTCACTGACCCCATTCTCACCATTGCACGTTGTGGACCCGCCTACTCCATCATCAGCTTCACTGTCCTCCTCAGACACAACATCGAGGTCCTCGAAGATGCTGAGGCGGTGCACTTTGCCGTGGATCTCCAGCTCCACCATGCGCTGGGCCTGAGCGTAGGTCATCGTGTCTCTCCCAGGAGAATGCGAGTGGTCAGAGTTATCTGCGGGGCTACCGGGCATTCCACCGTGCCCAGGCATAGTGTGGGCGTTACCAGGTTCAGAGCCATCTCCCGAAGTGGGTAGTGAGGAACGAGCCGGTCGACCCTTGCGCTTCTTCTGTGGGGTTCCTTGAGCAGAGGGTGGGTTGTCGTGGTCATAGTGGTACAGGTGGTACTCGATACCACTGTAGCTCTTATAGACCTTCCGGCACGTCTCGACTGGGCATTCGTACGGTGGCTTGGTGGCACGCAGGTTGTGGCAGAAGGTTTTCACATCAAAGTCCAGCCCCATGCTGTTGGTGCACGATATTTCAGCTTACATCTAAAAGACAAATAAAAAGAAAAGTATTTAGTACATGGCAGGTGTATAAACCCAGTTGTACCTGTTGGGTCTTCAGAAACTAAAAACACTGCACTTTTGCACTGCACCTTCCTTAAACTTTTGCAACAAACTTTGAGGAACATGATTGTCAAAAATGACTGTGTGTGGTAGCATTATGAGTTCCCTTTGATGGAACTAAAGAGCAGAACTTTTTCCAGTAAGACAATGACCGTGTGTACAAAGTAAGGTCCACAAAGACATAGTATGAGAATGATGGTTCGGAAGCACTCGGAGCACAAAGCCCTGACCTTGGCCTCTGCACATGTCTAGGACAAATTGGGACATTTGACATCAGTTGGCTGACCTCGATAAAAGCTCCATTGACTTTAAGAACACAAATCCAACAGCCACATGGAAGAAATCTAATGGAAAGCCCTCCCAGAAGAGGGAGCGCAGATCAACTTCATATGAAGAACATCCTATTCCAAAGGCATGGCAAACAAACATATTTTTGATGTCCATAGACAACAATTTAAAGGCCTGGAACTCGCTCACTATACCATTTATCCTGTACAGGAGACTCAGGGACACACTCACTCACTCACTACCTGCAACGTGAAAACTCCAATTAACCTAATTTGATGGGTGCCTGGAGGAAACCGAGCCAGCACAGGGAGAACATGCATGACTGCAGATCAATCCCCGATATCACCCAAATGAGGATGGGATGCCTGTTAAGTCTGGTTCCTCTCAAGGTTCCTTCCAATTGTCATCTCAGTGAGTTTTCCCTTACCGCCGTTGCCCTCACTTGCTCATCAGGAACAATCTGATATGTATAAATCATAATTATTTCATCAACAATGACCATTGTCAAAAGCACTATATAAGTAAAACCGAACTGGATTGAAGAACATGCAAACTCTGTGGCGCAGTGGCTTAGTGGTTAGCACTGTCGCCTTGCACCTCCGGGGTAGATGGTTCGATTCTCGCCTTCATGGAGTTTGCACGCAAGGTGGGTTTCCTCTGGGTACTCCAGTTTCCTCCCAAAGTCCAAAAATGTGCAGATTAGACTTAATGATGTTTTTGAATTGCCCATGGAGAAAACATGGAAACTCCACACACACACACACACATACATACATACACACACACACACACACACAGAACCCGAGGTGGGACTCAAACCCGGACCCTGGAGGTGCTAGCCACTACGCTTGTAAGGTACTGGGGAAACAATAAAAATGGAACGGATTGAAAAGTCAACTTATCGGAAACAACATTTCATATAAATAACACATTTGACCTCAAGGTCGAGCAACTAGATGATATCTCAGACCAGACCAGAGAAGCAAACATATCTGACTAAGGTTACTCCAACATCCATGTAGAACAGCGAAAAACCAAACAAATGCACCAACAGGACAAGGATAAGGTGAGGTAAATTATTATTCTTTTTTTGATTTCCCCTTGTTTTTTTTTTTTTCCTGTGAGACCCCAAGCCTGTCAGGATTTCTTCAGCTGCATGAAGTTAAGCAGGTGATCTCTCTCTCTCTCTCTCTCTCTCTCTGGTGCCACATGAGCAGCATGTAAACAAACAAACTAACAAAGTTTTAAAGACCATTCAGTTGAGTTTGGACCTCGTGTACACTTTCTGGCATAAACAAGAGAACATCTAGTGCATAAACAGAATGTTTTAGCACAGTATAGTAATAGTATAGTAACTAATCTAAGACACTGTAACTACAGGTGAACACAACTCTCTCTCTCTCTCTCTGCTCCTTAGTCAATTGTGTGTAAAATGCTTCCTTATCCTACTTTTGGGTTTTAAATAAATGAATTAAAAAAATTTCACATTATTGCTCTGGAGAAGAAGAAGAAGAAGAAAAAGCCTGCAACTAGTAAACATGCTTTTGCTGCACCAGCCTGCATTACTCTACCGAGCGGCTAACAGTCAGGCTAACCTTTTCGCGGCAAAATGTGACGTTTGCAACGAATGCCCGTGCTTTCCACGTGCACAAAGGTTAAACTGCACATGCACAATCGTTCCGTTAAATTGATATGCATTCCTTATTTAACCTAATAATTATGTTACAGATGCAGGAAGAACACTCACTACTCCAAGCGCTTGTCACCGAGCACAGCGCGAGCTCCAGTCGCTACTTCCGAGCGCAAGAAAACAATACATTCAGGACTCTTCCGGGTGTTTCTATTAATCTGCTCTGGGGTGGTTGGAAGAACTGTTTTGATATTTAAAAAGGGGATAACGAAAAAAAGTTATGCATACGATTTAAGTGTGACGAGAATAATCCAGGAACAGACTATGACGAACAAAAGGGGCTGCACTGGCCGCCATGGGCGCGTGCTGACACATTCGCCATTACAGCACCATGGCCTTTGGCGAATCAGCGAGAAAACTCTCCTCTAATGATAATACATTGCCTATTATTATAGAAATATAACATTACTACATACTGACTACTTCTTGTTTTATTTATTTATCTAGATTTATACCGCGAACAAGACAGAACCTTTCACATTGCTATACATGTTTATATTTCTTTCGTAAGTATTATATGTGTATATTTGATGGGAATTGTTTCATGTATTTTCGCAATAAGACAGATATGTTTTTAAAAAATCTAAACATTTTCGTCGTCCTGACATATTTCCGTTTATTTATGAAAAAAACGAATCTGCCAAGGCGGATCAGTAGAGTAGATCCTTTGCGCTGTTTATATCGAACAGAACATTTCGAGTCGGCCACCAGGGGGAGTGATTCAGATAAAATAAACATATGCTGATCAGCCAGAACATTGTGACCACTTACCTGTTATTAAGTGTGTCCCCTATTATGCCACCAAAAGAGTGATGCACTGTGTGTTTTGACACCTTTCTATAAGAGCCAGCGTTAATATCTCCAGCAATTAGTAGTAAATATATTAATAAAAGTAAAAATGAATGAGTATTACTTCATTCTGTGCACAAAAGCTTAACTACAAGCTTTGTTTTATTTGAACACATTTTTTTTGGTATTTATTAGGTAGTACTTTTTCTGCAAATCACTTGTAGTAAAATAATCAAATATAAAAAAATCACAAGTAGTACAATTATAATTTGTAAAATTAATTAGATGAAATATAATAATTTAGTAAAGATTGCCTAAAAAGAAGAGAGTCTTCCAGGAAGTAGACCTGCACTTGTAGAAGTCTTTATATTTTTAGGTTTCTTTAGAATTTCCCTCTTTCATTTAGATATTATTAAAACATTGGTCACATGCTTTCAGAACCATTTCTATATTACTTCAGGTGTAGGTTTGGAGTCATTATTCTATTAAAATCACTATCTATCGCAAAAGTATAATGATATTGAAAAGTTAGGATATTGTTGAAAGGTAAATTTGTCATTTTTAAAACTCATATTCCAGATGCATTACATTACATGTGTTTTCATTTTGAGCATTAGAGCTTTTAGCTCATGAAAAAGAGAATAATCCAGGAACAGACAATGACCAACCAAAGGGGGCTGCACTGGCTGTCATGGGCACGTACTGACACACTCACCATTACAGTATCATGGCCTTTGGGCGAATCAGCGAGAGAACGCTCCTCTAATGATAATACATTGCTTATTATTATATAAACAAGAATCCAATGTCTCAATATATTAGACTATTGATTTGAAATAAATTTGAAACTGAGTGTGCAGCTCTTAGACTACTTCAGCATACCTGTGGGGAAGACCGCTGATTTGACAGTTGTCCAGATCATGATCGACTCCCCTTGCAAGGAGGGGAAGAGTTTCACAAAGATTGGAGTGAGGGTGGAGTCAGTGCATCAAGAGCCAACATGCATATTCGTCTTCAGGAAATGGACTACAATTGTAGCATTTCTAATATTAAGCCCAATGTCAGATGTCTCTTACTCTGGCTAAGGAGAAAAAGAAAAGTATGATGCTCAGATGAAAGTAAATTTGGAAACCAAGGTCCCCGAGTCTGGACGAAGAGTGAGATGAAGCAAATCCAAGTTGATAGAAGTCCAGTTCATGTTTCCACAGTCAATTATGATTTGGGGTGCCATGTCATTTGCTGGTGTTGCTCCACTGTTTTTTTTTATTTTATAATTTTTTTATAATCATGTTCAAAGTCAACACAGCTATTTGGTAGGAGATTTCATAGCACTTACAGGACTTGGCACCTGTCCACAGCACCAGACGACCACTAACTGGGGTTTGTTGACCCTGACATTACTGTGCTTGATTGGCCAGTCAACTCACCTGACCTGATTCTCTATTGGGTATGGACAAGAGAAAGATGAGAAACACCCAACACACCAATACAGACGAGGTAAAGGCTGCTATCAAAGCAACCTGGTCTTCAATAATGCTTCAGCACTGCCACAGACTGACTGACTCCATGCCACATTGATGCAGTAATTTGATCTAAAGAAGTCCTGGCCAAGTATTTAGTGCTTAAATGAACTAATATTTCAGAATTTTTGTAATGTAAATATATTTTTTGACTGATCTATAGTAATATTCTAATATTTTGACATACATTATTATTTTATTTTCATGAGCTGTGGGCTGTAATCAAATGTTTAATGAAAATATTTTTGCTATAATGTATACAAACCTATATAAAAAGTTTTACATTTTAGATTAAACTACAACAGAACTTTAACTCATTTTTTGACAAACACTATAGTAGCTCAGAAATGCACTGCCTCTTCCAGAAGGTAAAAATATTCTAGTGCTTAATGAATTTTATAATACCATCAATGTATCTCAGAGCACATCATGTGAAACTTTAATACATTTTTTATCATTCTCTTGATGGGACGATGAAAGTCGATTCCAGTTCAAATTATCTGAAATATATAGGGCTAAAATAAAATACCACAGCAAGTCCTTTACCACTCACTTAAAACAAAAATGCTGTTATCAAGCACAAAATAATGTTTATTTCTTTCATTAAACATATACAGTCTTCGTGATCAGAGTGCAGCTTTTTCAGGCTGGGCTGAAGAAAGTAATGCAATGCATGGGCAACTTGAAGCAGAAGCAATGAAACATGGCTTTCATGTAGAAAATAGTAACAATGAATAATTCAGTTCCACATCTGCTAAATGCTTATACAGACTTGGCAACTGGATTAAAAATACAAGGAACAGAGGACAAAAATCTCTTTCTATAAAATGTATTTCATCCAAAGCAGAATATTCTGCATAACAGCCTACATAAAAAAAAATCCAATTCAAACTGAATTGATGGAATAACATACATGTTAAAGAAAAAAAAAAGCAAAATAACCAACTGTACTGTACATACATTAATTACAAGCAACCTGTTTAATTCACAGCTTGACAGAACCACGGCTCAGAAACTCTTCGAATGCAGGGTAAAAAAAAAAAAAAGTTGATTGATTTTGAAAGATATATACTTTGGATAGCCCAAACATGCTGGTCCAAGTGACAAACATTCAATTACAAAAGGGGGCAAGTGCAAAAGCTTCTGAGTAGCAAAGATTCTAGGGTATCCCAATCCAAATTCGATATTCTGATTTAAAAAAAAAAAAAAAAACTACAGTAAGTGCGAAAAATTTATGTACTCAAGTGATTTAAGGTCTCGTACCTCAGCATGGCAAAGTGGCGTCACAGTATTAAGATTGTGGGCTTGGAGTAGGGTTGGATTTTATACCTTTTGGTAGGTTGCTGGATTATTATTATTTATTCTTTTGACTACGTGTGTATTGCTGTTAAACACAAAAAGTTTCCTTCTTGGAAGTGTATAGGGCTAAAGCTAGTTCTGCTGGTCGAAAAAAGCAAATCGGATTAAGAAAGAGGGAAGTGCAAGTACAGGCGGGTGCCCAGGATCAAATACCTTTAAAATGAGGACCCCTAGTTAAAAAGAAACATTTGCTAAACAAGAAAACCCAGAGACACACCTTAAGTGATTTAAAGTCTAATACCAAAAGGTATCATTCTCATCCAGCAGCAGAGTATGTAGGATTTTTGTGTGTGTTTCTAATTAGGGCTGGATTTTGTACCTTGGTATAGTGTAGCTCACCTTAGTTTTTCATATACTGGACCACTTGTGTCATTCTAGCAGCATTAGAAAGTAAAAGCTAAAATCTGTTCCAATAACTATAATTCCAAGTGTATAAGTGTAAACTAAATATTGCACCAACCTCCTGCATCAAAATACACAATACATCAAAAACAGAAAAAAAGAAAAAGAAAATACAACATAACTAAACATAGCTGACACTAATTAGTGTATGGCTCACTACAGAGTTCTGTGCAAAGTCACCACAGATCCTCTTCTTTCACCTGGTTAGTACATAAGGCTCATGACTGGGCTACCCTCACCACCTTCCTTTTCTTGGGATTTACAGTTAAATTGCACTTAAGTACGTGAAGCCAAACTTCCCGTCCCATTTTACTTTTTCACCGCTACTTTAAATAGTGCTGCTCGACTGTCCTAGCACTCGACACAGCTTTTCAACCCCCAAACCTCACCTTTATAAAGACAATTTTGTAAACTTTACAGTGACCATGCAAAAGGTTTACTTGCCCTCTTATGGACAACATTCTCAAGCACCGCATCATGTGATATTCCTCAATAACAAGGCCTTGTTCAAGATTAAGATATCAAAGATCTGCAAGTGGCCAGTGTTTGAGGTCACAGGTGTGGAAAAAAGATCTTACTTACACTGTGCTTTTAATGAGGGGATTGTAACACCAAGAGAGCTTTGAAGATTTATTTATTTTTTTTTTTGGTCCTTTATCTGAAAGGCCTTAAAACTGTAACAAATGTGTGTCGTTTCTTTTTTTTAAATTTTTTTTTATACAAATGGAGGATGTTGGTTGTGGGGATGGTGGGAAAGCACGTGTAATAGTTTTCTTGTGACCTAAAAGTTTGCACGTTCTTGATTAAAGGCTGACGTGCAGATGTTCATGGGGAAATTTTAAAACTCTCAAGGCACTACACTCCCCTTGATGCTTTTTTTCTTTGTCAGTATCTTTCAGTGTACTGTATGTGCGCAAACAATTTCATCAGCCAACAGTTGTGTTACAACTACCAGAGTCATAGATTTGTCCACTCAAGTATGTGTGATCGTGTATTGCAAATCGATGTGGAACCAACTTTTTAGACCAGTTCTGATTTTTCTTTAAGTGTTATATTTCCTTTGTGGTCTGTGCATGTACTCTCTGGCAGCCGTTGGCCTTTGTAGCAAACAGTGATTGCTGAATTGTGAAAAAGACTAACCGATAGAGACCATAAAATCATTTATGACTCACTATGGCTGTTGAATTCATAAAGGCCAGACAAATGCAGACTTACTTGCACTTGTTCAAGCACACGCACATATAGACACACACACACACTATACAAGCTCTGAGGCTATATAGAGATGTGTCTGCGGTCAAATGCAGACTGTTGCTGACAACAAGAACACTGGACCAATGCAACAGGACTATGAGAACTCTAGTTTCAGTGTGAGGCCTGGCTAATCTGCACACCATAGCATGGCTTTGACAGACATTGATCATTTACCAGTCAACAGAACCAGCTAAGTTTGGAGTTACTGATAGAACCAGGGAGTAGCTGAATGATCGGCATGGACCTAATTTACACAGCATAGTAAAAAGCTTTGCATTAGAGAGGAACACCAGTTACGCAATGATGGTATGGTTATAGAGTTCTGGCACTGCCTCTGCATGTGGGGTTTTCTGAGCCATTCAATTTCATGGGAAAGGTTTGCAGCGCAGGGTTAACCAAAGTAGGGAGGGGCATCATACCCGGGGCGCCAATCATGTTCACTGCCCCCATTGTGCCGACTGGACAGGGGACCTGAGGCCACTGACTTGGGTACCCAGAAGTTGGCATCACCCCTCCGAAAGGGCCAGCTGGAAGCAAATATGATGGATGGAGAATGGGTGAGGGCGTGTTACCGAGGGCAGGGGGAACACTGGGACCGGGAGCAGCCGGCGGTGGGCAAGGGAGAGGCAGCTGGAATGGCAACGACTTTGGGGGCACAGAAGACCTCATCTGAATAAATAGAAACAAAGATGAGACAAAGAGAAACAAAGTTACTATGAGGCAAGAGAAAGGGGAGAAAATTAAAGTATATATGTATTTAGCTCAGACAAATTAGGAAAGCAGACACTATGATATTCTAAAATGATTAAATTATGTGTCAAGTACTGCATAACCCAGTTAGGACGATGGGGTCAAGATCGCAGGGTCAGCCAGGATACAGTGCCCCAGTGCAGGCTCTCATATTCTTCCATGCTAACCATGTCTGTACAGACCTTGCTTTGCACACAAGGGTATTGTCTTGCTGGAACAGGTTTGGGCCTCGTAGTTCCAGTGAAGGGAAATTGTAATGCTACACCATACAAAAGACATTCTACACAATTGTGTGGTTCCAACTTTGTGGCAACAGTCTGTGGCAGAACAACATGGGTCCAATAATCAAACATCTGGCCAAATATAGTACCATTAGTTTATCAACAGACATCAGATTGACACTCACTCACTATGAATTTGGATATAACTAATTATGGCAAATGCATGAACCAATATGTCAAAGTAAATGTTTTAATAACCCAATTTGTGAAATGAGGATCAGGCATCTTATTTTGGTGTGTAGGATGTCAAGAAGTTTTGTGCCCGTATTGGTCATGGCTCTAACATTTTTCACCGAATGCAAGTCCTCACACAATCCTCCCATTTTGTCCTAGCTTGGGACCGGCTGGAGTTTGGGAAATGAGTGGGAATTGAATCTGGGCCTTCCGCATGGCAGACAAGAAACCTACCAATGTTTTTTTTTTTTTAAATCTACATTTGCTCATTTCTTTTTCTTTCATCTTTTTATTGTACAAATTTTGTTTAATTTGTATTGTTTATCATTGAATAATAATAATAATAATAAAAAAAAACCTGTCCGTCCCAGAACCATTATTAAGGAGAAAAACTACAGAATGTACCTGAATGATACCTCCACTCCTATGCGTAGATGTGCCCTTTAAGTCCTGATGGCGCTGCTGCTGTTTGATTTGGTTAAGGGAAGGCCGGGGCTGAGGGCCAGCCGTATGCGTTTCTTTCGCCCAGTCATCAACCAGCTTGTGCAAGTCATCGGTGAATGTCCGCTTTTTATTATTGCTGTTGTTGGTCTGAGCCTGAGCTAGTGTCGTAAATGGCTGAGGATCAGGCACAGGCCTAGGCCTGGCCACAGGAGACAGGGCTGCTTGTTGATTAGATGCTGAGCTTGTTGAAGTGCCACTGCCATGCGATGACCCTAGGAGAAAGCGTGAGGAGAGAGAGAGAGAGAGAGAGAGAGACAGAGAGAACATTAAAAATTAAGGGGAAATAATAAAAAATAATAAAAGAAAAGAAAAGGACAGAAACTGCCTTGCACTGAGTCACGAGTAATCAGTTGGTTGCTTATTGATGTGAATCTGTCCATCTCTCTGCTAGTGCACACTTGTCTAGCTATTTGAATTTTTCTGAATTTCCAGGCAACAAGCAGCCAAAAGATTAAACTCCCCCACATCATAAAATGCTGATTCACATCTTATATAAGCATGCAGACAAAAATAACAGAAGCAGCACTTCATAGGAAGTGGCACCATTCATTGCCATGCACTATGGAGGACGAACGTGAAAATCAATGACATGACAACATGGTTCAGTTTAGCATTTTTCCACTCTCCTGCAAACACAGGAAGACGGCGACGCTCACTCTTGTGGTCATGCCAAGAGACAATACAAAAACGAGAAAGCAAAAGAGGAGAACAAAAGATAGGAAGAAGGATCTACAGAGTAAGAGTAAATGAGATAGTTACTACTACTGCGCTCTTTGCCTAGACATAGTCGTTTCAGAGTAGACCCTATAAAGAGGCAGAACAATACAGACACACAGGGTTAGGGGCAAGAAGGGAGACACTGCACACCTTTGCTCACTGGACAAACTGGTGGACAGCCACAGGCAGCAACCATTCAGTTAATAAAAACAGGATCAGTAGGAAGTGCAGGGAGATTTAATTAGGCCGTATGCTTGGGAGCGTGTGAATTATTGGTGAAAAAGATGGTTCCAAAAATTATTTTCAACTGGAATGGAAAATGGAAAACAGAAAATGACTCATTAACCCAATTTTATCCTTTTTTATGAAAATAGAACACCGGGGAACTTGTACAACTCTGTACTAGAAACAATCTGCATTTACTGCATACTATGCTTTACTACTCTACATACTCGCAAGCTATATTTTATCCAAGCAGGGATCCTGCTACTAGAGACGAGCAACACTTCGCAAAGTGTCGCGATGGACCTCATGCAAGAAGCGATAAACAAATTCTTGCTCATTTTTTATTAAATCGAATTTGTTTTCTTATTTTGCATGCACCCATTAATTTCTGGGACGTTTACTTATTTTAAGGCAAGAGAAAATTTTATGAGGGGTCGAGAGCACTCTTACTAAGATAGGAGGGGGAAAAAAATTTTGCTGCATGGAAACATTGATTCTTTTATGTTTCTCAGTTTTAAAATAATCAATCAAATTGAGATTATTATATGCTTTTAGTGAAATTCGAATGATTGGATAATTTAATTTGTGGGCTAGAGAGATATTATTGGTCAAGTGATTTCAATTATGACTATAAAAACTCTGGGATGCTTAAGGGTGTTCTGCTTACAGATTGCTGTTAGATACTTTGGCCATGCAAGGCGTATGTATAGAGCCAGTTTTTAGAGACTGCATTGATTTGATGAGATGAATGAATTGATGCTGAGCCATTTCAGACTGCCACAAGCACTCACAAACACAATTATGAAAACCACTATCCTGTTCGACTGTTGTTTAAAAATGAAAAAATCCTGAATTTTATAAAACTCTAGCATAGGTGACAGAGGTTTATGCGCTCACTATATGTGCCATCAAGCCAGTTTTATTTCATTTATCAGCACCCTCAGCGTTCATCGCATCACAGATTCCTTGCCATTGTTGCACTTTGTTTTTCCAATAGTTACTAATAGCTGTAGTTCTTCCTCTTCTTATTACTTTTTCTCTGGGGACATCTCTCAGATTCTAGCACTGGATTTGCACGGACAACTCTCTTACAACAGACTTTTTTATTTATTTATTTATTTATTTATTTATTTAGATATTTTCCTACACCACTCAGCAATGTGTAAACTTATATGTGGTACCACTATAGCTTCTTAATGTCAGTTATGAAATTTCTTTGTGAGATAATGAAATCGATACTTTATTATAATAAAAGGAGTCATTTCCTGAGTTCCACTTTCAAAAAAAAAAAAAAAGAAACCCGAGTTTTTATTTTCACCTTTCTTAAAATATTTAATAATAGTAATAATAACTGTATCCAGTTATAAAGGGACTTCATCTTAGTATACATTTTCATCCTTTTAAAAAGGAGCTCTCCTTCTTTAGTAGCATTCAGAACACAGTGCTAGTAGGGAATAACATTAAAATGTAGGTCTCTAAGACCAGGAAGGGTAATTTTAAAGAGGCACCCACTATGGTGGTAAATTAAAAAAAGAAATCTCAAAATGCATCCTTCCATTAGACAATGTTAAAAATATGAAAAAAGAGAGACAAATGAACAAGAAAAGCAAAAACAAAGAAAAAAGGTAAAAATGGACCTTTTTACTTAAACAGGTCCAAACATGGCAGAGGTTGCATTTTTTCATCTAAACCTCAATGCTCAAGTGGGAACCTGACCTATTGTTATACAGAAGTCAAATCGATTCACTATTGTTTAATACTCTCAAAAAAAAAAAAAATAATAATAATAAAAATAATAATAAATAAATAAATAAATATATATATAAACACAACCTGAACATGCGGAGGGGCATGGGAGAGTAAAGATATATTTAGAGCCCCTACACAGAGTACACAAAAATTACTTGGAGGACTGCAGTCATCATAGCTGGAGGTGTTCATGTGGTGCTCAAAGAAAACAGAGTTAAAATTCATTTCTACTTAACACATTACAGCACAAACTTTTTTTTTTGGGAAAAAAAAAGAAGAAAAAACTATCCTACAAGAGTAGCAGAGGCAGCTTTAGTTTTTGTTTAAAAGAGTCATGCAGTGTACAGCCAGAGATGAGGAAGTAAAGTAAGAATTTGAAATACGGCCCTGACGGTCTCCAAAGTGAGCCTGGCTTGTGCCTCTGGCATGCACGTCTTCCGATCCCAAACATGAGACAGCGTGCCCATCATCCTCTTATGCTGGTATGGGGCTTTTTACATATGTGGACAATTAGTGAAAAGAAATAAATCACATGTACAGAAGATACAAAGGCTTTGGCAAGACACATATTTAAAGGGTTCGATTATGCTCTCAAAAGATTACAAAAAAAGCCCATGTTTGGGGAAGACATAGTTAATGGTTTTTGGTACACGGGAGAAGCGCAAAGCATTTGTATGAATGAAGTAACTTAAAAAAATAAATAAATAAAATGAAAATAGGTGCAGAAATGAACAAGGAAACGTAATGGACAAATGAAAATGGATGACAATCTCTGTGATGAAAAGGTCACGGTTGTGTGCATTGGAAAAAACAAAGACAAGTCAGATCTGAATGGGCTAAGAGATAAAGAGATATAAGGGAAGAAACAGAAGAGACAGACAGACAGAAAGAGAGAGAGAGAGAGCGAGAAAAATGAGTGAAGTAAAGTAGGAAAAAACAAATACAAACAGATGGACAGAGACACGGGTCCACTGAGGAATCTAGTGCGTGGTTTGCTACTAGATTTATAGGTGACTCTCTCGGATGTTTGGTGGTAAACGGTCCAGCCTGTGAAGAACGAATATAAGAGGTAGAGAAAAAAAAAGGAAAGAGAGAGAAAGGGAGAGAGAGGGAGAGTGGTGTAACAGCGGACACATCAGTTTTTAGAGACCCGCATCATCTCAGCAAAGACAGTAAGGCACAGGCAAATATTAAAGGACTAATGGTCATGTTCATGGTTATATGCATGTGTGTTTTCTGGAGGGTTTCTCATGATGTGGCAGCACGTCATGTGGCGCCTCCTCGTTCTTACCTCGCACAGATTTAGAATACTTGTTTTCAATTCTGTGACTTTGGTTATTGCATTTGTTACATATCTGATAAATATCTGAAACGCCCTAATCGTATACTTTGCAGCTTTCCTACAGGGCTGTCTGAATGTACGCGTGTGTGTTTAAGATGTGTGTGACACACAGATGAAAGGAGTCTTTAAGAATGCTGCATAATAAGTGACCATGCAAATTCATGTAGAAAGCACTTTGACAAAGACTCGTGTATGAACGTGTGCGAGTATGAGAGACACAAAATGTAGATTATATACAGACACAGCAAGGGCCTATATACATACTGTATGTATGGGCAGGGTATGTACAGTATATGCGCATGTGGGTTACCTTGCCCTGGAAGCACGTTTGGGGCCGGATCATAGATGTTGTCAGAAGACAGTGAGACTTTGAGCGAGCATGGCTGCTGTGTTTGGACTGGTTGCAGAGGTTCAGATACTGGACTCTGAAGTGTGGCCATGCTGGATGCCACAGAGCTGTTACCTAGAACTGAGCTTTTAGCTGGAGATGCTGACATGCTGGAACAGGTTTCTGCTAAAGACAGAGAGGGAGAGCAAACGAGACACTTAGCTTGCAAAGCAAAATAACCAAAATGATTCAGGCATAAGAACATCCTTAAAACTACCTGTGGCGCTGGCACGGTTAGATTTGAGCTGTTGCACTGTTGGATTAAGAAGCTTGCCGGCTTTGAGTTTATGTTTAGAGGTTCGGCGTCGGCGGCCAGTAGGGGGTACCGCGTGCAAGAATCCCACGCTAGGAGGAACAGGTCGTCCAAGCTTCGAATACAGCAGCTCGATCTCACTTCTCTGATGGGCTTGCAGTTCAGAGATTTCCTTCATATGCCTGAAAAAGAGCATCATACATCATGATTTATGACTAGTCTTATTAATGAACACTTTACAAAGATTAGCATTGCAACTGACTAGCCGTTAGCTGGCATTGCCACTGACAACATAGTGAGCGGATAAAGGCAGTGCAAGCTGTTAATTCTAGTTAATATAGGATTAAAATGTGCCATCATTTATTCAGCTTAAGGCTTTTGGATATATTGCTACATCTCAAACTGAAATCATTTCAGAAAAAAAAAAAAAACAGCATAACACTAATAATATCTGACATGCATATACATCCACAAAAATTGGTACAGTGGGTACAAACTTCAATCTCAACAATGAGTCCCTCTTTATTTACTTTTCTCTGAGCTTCTGTAGCTCCTTTTTCATGTCGGCGTCCTCAAACTCCGAGTCGTTATCGCTGCTGACGTATGCAGAGTGAGCGTGGTTTGAAACACACGGGCCGTGGCCATTAACAACGGGTGGACGGCTGGGCGAATCGGAGCTCTGCACGCTGCTGCTGCGGCCCGAGCGCCGAAAGAAAGCTACAGCCCGCTTCACGAAATCACTTCCACTGTGCTCTGAGTGACTGGGAATGCCATGTGCAGGTTTATGAGGCAGAATCAAGTGGTTGTCCTCATCTCCAGAATCTGTGGAGAGCTGGAAGCCATGTGGTGTTGCTGCATCCATGGACAAGGAGGTCTGAGCATGAGGCATTGAGGTCGTGGCCTCCACCGCAGAAGTGAGCATGTCCTAGAAAGCAAAGCAAGGAAAAAGAAAAAAAAAAACACATGGTCTATGCAAAAATAAATAAAAGGCATAATCCAGGAGACATTTTTTTTTCCGAACTGAAATTCAGTGGTATGCTGGTTATATCTTAAATAGGATTTTATACACTTATGTATAGAATAAAATTTTATACATTCTTGTCATATAGAAATATGTGCACTGGTCATATGTGGAATATGATTATACATACAAGTCATATTTAGAATTGGATTATATACCATGCACTGGTCTGGTCATATCTACAATTGTGTGTAGTACTCGTATCTAGAACAAGACTTTACATACACTGGTCACATCTAGAATATGACTATATTCTCTGGCCATATTTAAAATAAGGTTTTATACACTCTAGTCATTTCTATATATAAAATATAATTAGACTTTGGTCAAATCTAAAATAGGAATACACTGGTCTTGTCTAGAATGTAATTGTGTACTAATCATATTTAGGATGAAGATTTTACGCACTCTCGTCATATCTAGAATAGAATTATTGGCACTGATCATATCTATAATAAGATATATAAACTTTAGTCATTTCTAAACTATGAGTTGCATTGGTCATATGAAGAATAACATTATACAGTTAAACCTTGGATTGTGAGCATTATTCGTCCCGGAAGCATGCTTGTATAGCAAAGCAAATTTCCCCACAAGAAAGTATAATAATAAAATAATAATAAAAAAAAAAATCCAACGATTCGTTTGCATGCGCACTGAGGCCAAGCATGGGAGACGATTACCCACAATCCCGCAGGGTGAGAGAGAGAGAATAACCATTGGCTCAGTTGTGATCACGTGATGCTCGCCAGACAAAGCATATGGGTATAGAATAGAATTATGTGCACTGCTTATATAGGATTAGACCCTCTAATTTTCATATCTAAAATAGGAAGAACTTTGATAATTGCTTATAAGTTTGGAATCTAAAATGCATCAAATTGATAAGCACAACATTAAGTCAAATTGATGTAATTAAAGTGCAGTGAAGAGCATGTTCCATTAGACGACCACTTATTCAAACCTGATAGAGATTCGGAGGAGCCGAATAACGATTATGGTACATTTGTGCCGTTTGTCCTCCCGTCTCTGTTGCAGTTTGTGTGGTCACAGCCGTCCCTCCTTCAGTGAGGCCAGATGTTGCAGAAGTGAAGGAAGCACGGGTCCTCCTGCCACGCTCCAAACTCTGGACAATATCCGGTGCCGTTGGAACAATCTAGAATAAATTACCTCTGTTAAATGCGAATGCAGAGGTAAAAGATAAAAAAGCTTACGAAACGCAACGGTTCCCTCCTACCTGGAAACGGCTCTTCGAGGTAGGTTGCGCATCACAGGTGTCTTCTACATCGGCTGTTTGCTGTCTATTTAAAGCTAATGAGGAATAACAAATGAGTGTTTATACATATTTTGAATTCATTTTCAGACTAATTATTTTCTTTAACAACGTGGAGTAAAGTTAATTGGGTTTGAAATAATTCCACACAAGTTTGGATGTGGATTAATACAAATGTACATAGACACACCACTTACTAGAAACAGCAGAGTCACTCAAGGTCCCTAGACTATCACTCCTTTCTGGAATCTGAGGCTGAAGGGAGAACAAAAGAGAGAATCACAGAGGGAATGATGGAGGAAATTAGAATAAGTACAACCATGACGGATGAACCAAATAAACTGTTATTCAATCATTGCAACATTAAAGGACATTATGTCTTATGTATTTCAGTGCCGTCTACACACCCAGCTACTGATGGTTACAGCAACACCTGGGAATCAAACTTCTGGATGATAGAAGCAGCCCAGAGTGGCACAGCGATGAAATGCTCACCACCAAGTTTTACGATATAAAATTACTTGTACAATAATGTGATGATGGAAATAAAGAGTACTGTACATTTTGGAATCACTACTACATTTTAAAAGAAATAAAATTTCACATGGGTAACTATTACTTGCATATCAAAAAAAGTGTTCTTAGCTAAACGTTAATATAAGAACACATTGCACAATGTACATGTTGATAAAATAGTAAAACCTTCTTTAATTCAGTGGTTACATGTTGCTATTATATTATGACTTACCGTGATTGATACATTTTGAACATACACTGCGCTTGTCCAATACAAATACAGCACATAACGCATGAATTTGTTGGCATTTCCTCATTGCTTTTGACCAACAATTTCAAAAAAAGTTTGATTCTTGTGCATTATAAATTTTTTGCATGGTTGATCTAAAACAATAACTGAATGCATTACAGAGGGAAAGACAAAGCTTCTCATTTTGCTGCTGTTAGGTTGCGACTATGATCTATGTTAAATGCTGATTGAAAGTTACTGCATATGCATAACGCTACAGTTTGATAAATTAATGTAAAAAACAAACTGACAGACTTGGCAATATTTCCCTTTACATTATTCTGTTCTTACTGTCATTTCACAGAATGTATAACGCTGATAAATAAATGCTTAGAGATTTTTACCAGCATCTCGCCTCGTCTCAGTGGTCCGTCACTGCTTTGGCTGTCTGATGCTGGAGGTGAGCCAGGAGGATCTGAGGTGGAGCTTGTGGATTGTGAGGGATTATGTTCCTGGTACAGAAGGTTTCTGAGCTTCTCATCAAGTGTCTTTATGGTCCTATCGGTGAACTCTTGTCTAGGAGGCCCTTCCCCGTCAGACTCAGCCGGTCCACCTGTCTGCTGTGTGTGCGAAGTGGTAGGAGGACCCTGTTGCGTTTGATGGGCTGGGCTCTGAGGCTGTGATTGGGTAGGAGGTGGGACAGGGGTGGAAAATGGCTGCTGAAGCACTACTGGCTGAACCTGGGTCGAAGATGTGTCTGAGACGGGGCTGGGGTCATGACTGGCTGGTTGGGGAGGGGGTACGTTTGTTTTTACGCTTTCAGCCTGGGATGTGGGAGGGGTGATGGGACAGCATGGGATATCAGCAACCATGGACATTGCAGTTGAACGAGTGTTTTGAGGATCGTCCACTGTTTGGGCGTGTTCATGGGTCCTGATGGCGCTGGTGGTAGACGGTGGATTGTTTTGGGAATGTATGGCTTCACCTATGCTAGTATCTTGCATTTGCGCTGCAGGTGTTCCTTCAGAGTCTGAAAGTCAGTGAGAAGAAAATGAACAAAAATTAACCTAGATATACTATATAAAATTTCCAAAGTAGTAACTCATTAAGTTGCTTTTATTCTTTATGAAGCAATGTGATGATTTCACAATATAAGGATTAGAACTTTTGATGCTGTGTGTGTAAATTGAAATCTTAAACACACTATGTTCCATGTTGTGGACCTTGGCAATGTGCTGTATAGCAGAAACATACTTGCGTATAATGCCGATAACTATGCACATTTAACACCGTTGTGCTTGACTAAGTTGAACTAGAGTAAAAGAAGAGAATTAAATTTGTACTAAATACACTAATAACTTTGAATTGATCAAAAATAAATTTGACTGAAACTTGGGGTCGGATATCAAAGAAGTATTGTACTCTAAGGTTAAACCGATTATTAGTCAATACAGTAATGGTTTAACTGATTAAGCTAAAGGCTTACAAATCAACAGTTATTCTGACTGATCCTTATTTTATGATGGAACATTTCTATTTTGCAGAAACTGTCGCTACTGTATTCTGGGGACCTGACAAGCTTCCCAAGACATTTTGTTAATTTATCATTTGTCATACATCTACACAGTTCACCATTTCTTTTTTTGAAAATATGCACCCTGGTATCAATCTCAGTACTAGCACACTAACAGAGACGGATACCTTGAGCTGTAACGTTCTCTTCATCATTATTTGCAGTCTCAGCCACAGGGCAGATGATGAACCAGCGTTTTCCAGTGTGAAGTACTAAGGCAAACGCATATACGCACATACATTCATTACAGAACAAACAGCTTCACATGCATTCCTGACTAAATCAATAACAAAATGATTTTTCATATACATTTTTTTAAAAACATTTGTGATGTCACACAGTACATGACTGAAAAGCTTTCCATTATTATACTGTGCAGAGCATACGTTTCCTTTACTGTATAACACCAGACTGTACTATAGAACTAGAAAGCGATATACTTTACATAATATATATAAAACATATACAGCCATAAACAAGCAGATTTTTAAGAGTCCTACCATTTTGTTGGTACACTAGCTGATTGGACTGATTTTGCTGAGGTTTTGCTCCCTAGAACCAACATGAAAAACAGTTACTTTGATTAAAAATGAGATGCATGGTCAAATAATTCTAATATCTAATAAAAATCATTTGTGCACTAAACAGACATTATATACTATAAGTTTTCACATTCAAATTTACACAAAACGTGAAAGTGATGTATAACTGAAGGTGTTCTTTTTTTTTTTTGTTAACCGTACCACTGTTTTGGTAACAGTGGGGGGGGGGGGGGGGGGGGGGGGC
>JAAGKR010004411.1:0-40927 GCA_011419295.1 Clarias macrocephalus | reverse complement strand
CCCCCCCCCCCCCCCCCCCCCCGGGGAAGTAATTTTTTCAGACATAATTACAACAACATCTAAAAATAATAATTATTTAAATACTAATGAACTTCATCTAACTCATGGAACTGGCACCCTGTGGAGCTTTCTGAAAAACATCTTATGGAAATGGTAACCAAATTTATCAATAATAATGTAAAAATATATTAAAAAAAAAAGTTAAGATGACACTTTACTTGTGAAACTCCGAGATAAAGATGTTTGTTTTTATTACCACACAATTAATTTCGCTCATTAACAAAAGAACTCCGTTGAATGCTTTACTATAATAACTATTTAAAGTTCACCCATTAACTAACAAAACAGTTTCATTTTGACAACTGCTGTACTATTAATCGATTAAAAATTTATATCTGAGATTATAAAAATAAGGCAGCACCACACTAAATGATTTCTGTCCTAAAACACCATTCCTTTTTCGTTTTATTCCGTATTTACATCACAGAATTCATTTACACCTTCGGCATTAGACTAGTCCGTAATATCCTGGAGGAGCATTAGAGCTTGTTCTTAATCATGGGCAAGACATTAACATTTCATTCCTCTTTGCACATTTTGCCCGTCAGCATTCCCTTCCATACCAAAGGAAAAGTGCTCCCTGGGGAAAGCTTAATAACTATACATCAAAAGAGGACGGCTCTTTAATCTTTAATGTGGAGGGAAAT
The DNA here is from genome assembly GCA_011419295.1 of Clarias macrocephalus. Lineage (NCBI taxonomy): Eukaryota > Metazoa > Chordata > Actinopteri > Siluriformes > Clariidae > Clarias > Clarias macrocephalus. Next base: position 40,220 of record JAAGKR010004411.1, on the reverse strand, counting down.
AGTGAATGCTGGTCATCAGGCATTAGGTGATAAATCACAGACCAAGACAGGCGACATCCTCTAGGGATTGGAAGAATACAACAGCACAACGTATGAGGAGACCAATCCGGTCGTTTCCTGCTAGTGATCTGATGACCCCTCAACACCATTATATCTACCTTTATATTTAAGAACGTTTGTATAGTTTGTATCATATACTGAAAACATTAATACTTTGAATGAAATTAATAATGCATTTACTGAACAGATAAAACGTTCACCTCAAAACCAGAGCCCTCTTTGAGGTTTTGATGGGGCTGTGATGGATGACCTGAGCCCCTCTCTCCCTCAACATCTTCATTCAGGATGTCCTCAGCTTTTTCCACTATGTCCTTCAGCTGCTCGATAAACATCTCCCTTTCAAGCAGCAAGATGAAGTCGTTCTCTACCTAGGGGAAAAATATACATACAGTACAATAAGATAATTATTTGATCTCCTGTAGATTTTGTACATTTGCTTAATTACAGAGAAACGAAGGGTCTATAATTTTTTTTATCATAGTTTTATTTTAAAGGATAGGATGGGAAGTATAGTGGACCAAAATCCCCCTTTAGATGTGGACAAACTTGGTCACTAATTACAAGAAACATCTTACCTCTGTGCTTGCCAGCAAGTGTTTCTCCACCAAGTACCAAATCATGTTTTGCTTGAGGAATCAAATACTTTTTTGTGTCAGTGAAAGGCAAATCAATTTATAAACTGTGCTTTTTTCTGTATTTTTGATTGATATTCTGTCTCTCTTTTAAAATAAACCTATGATAAAAGTTATAGACCCTTCATTTCTTTGTAAGTGGGCAAACTTACAAAATCTGCAGTGGTTCAAATAATTATTTTCCCCTCCATTGTAAATGTAAAGGAAATAAAGTGAAAAGCCTTTATTAAGCCTCATGGGAAAATATTAAATCTGTCCTTAGTACTACACGAAAAACGTGAAGCAATAGAAGGTATACATTTGCAAATCTCTTTCTAATTTCAGCAACGGCAAGAGATGTTCTGCATTATGTAGGAACTGAAAAAATAAATATATCTCAAGTATAGATGTTTAAAGGGATTTAGGTGCAACTTTAGATATCTGTGTATTTGAATGTAGTTTTCTAAAAGCACTAAAGTACTGTACGAAAACAAACTGACTTTTTAATAATGTACTCAAGAAAAAGGCATAAAATAAAATCACGAAATGATTTGTGCTCATCAGCCCACCAAAGAGCAGGAGTGGTACTGCAAAGAGCACACCTTTTTTTCTTAAAACCTTAAATTGGCTTTGATGTCATCTTTGGATATTAGGTCCATATAAGGCATTGCTTTTTGTGCATAAGGCCTATTTATTTTTACAGGCATACCCCCTGTGCATGTCCATGCACACTATTTAAGTAAGGGTTAAAGGTCTTTTGAAGTTGAGGAAATGATTAACCCGAGATAAACCCTGTCAATAAACATCTCTATGCTTCAAAACAAGTTTGCAACCTTTTGAATAGGAAGTGTATCAAAAGCCCATGTGGACATTAGCTTCTTTCTTTACATGGTTTTTTTTTTGGCTGCTATCCCCTACAATTGTAATAAAATATTATAATTTATGGGTTTTTTTATTTTATTTTACATAGTCCAGACATTCTTTGCTAATCATGGAAATCATGGAGCACAAACACACACTTGGTTTTGGATGATACAGCCAAGTATAATTACATTTCCGGCAACGTCAATTTGCAAAATTTACTTTTAAATTTTTTCCTTACATGATGCAGACAATATCAACTCAATCAACTGACTTCAGAGAGTTTACATTTGAAATATGGTTCTCTCAAAGTCTGAATGTTGCTTCTAACAAATAACTAAATGAGGGACAGTTGTCATGATGAAAAGTGTGATCACATACAGCTACATCTTGTTTACAATCAAAATGCTGTGATTGCAGCAACGCAAAACCAAACTGCTGCTTAATCTAGTCCACGTAATCTCTATATCTCCACATGTTAAACGAACATTTTGAATTCAAGATTTAACGTTTAACATTGCACCAAATTTTGCATTGATTTGTAGGTAGAGGAGTGAGCATGTCCTGTACAATTCAAGTACAGTACATGTTAGCGAGTTTGTTTTTTGTGTTGTTTTGTTTTTTTAAGGTTAGAGCAACGGCCCCCGAAAAATGTAACACTAAACACGCAAGACAAGGGTTGGGAACATGGGATCCAAAGTAATAAGACCATTATATAAAAACACTACACTGTCATAGTGGTATGCAGTTATACAGCCAGAGGTCTTGAATTATAGAAGTATAGAAGTTAAGGGGGGGAAAAAAAAAAAGAAAAAAAAAAAGAGGACATTTTAATATTTTAAAATGCATCGCTCATAAGACAAAGATTGGAGGAAATGGGAGCAAGATATAAATGCAAAGCAGAGAGGACAAATGGGTAGTTGTATCAGAGCAAGGAGGAAATACTAACGATGCTATCTCAAAAAATAAAAAATACACAGGGGAGGAGTTCATCTAACACATTGTGTATATGCATGTACAAGACACATACATAATACAAGATACATGACAAACGCATGTGAAGAGTGGAATCATTGTTTTAAGTGTATAAAAAGAAAAAAAGCATGCAGATTAATGACAACATGTTTACCATGTACGTTGCAATCTCCTCTGGAGCATCTCCATCAAGGTCAAACTTAAAGGTGACCATCTTGTGATTGTGAGTCTCCAGTTGGCATTCCACCATCTTGTCACCTGTCTTACACACCTACAGTGCAGCAAACACATTCATCATTAGATAACACCATGAGTCATTCAATTCATGATTCATACTGTAGTTTTAGATTTCAGAAAGCAATGAAGGTCTCCACATGATTTCCTCTAACCAGTACACTGTTAGGTTATAGGTCAGCATGGAGTATGCTGCTGTCACAATCTCCATAAAACATTAAGCCAGATGGCTCTCCCACTCCACTCTGGGTGCAGAGTGCAGGTTCATAATCAGCAATGTCAGGTGAGCTAATTAAAAAAATTGCCATATTGTTTAATACACGACACGTAAATGTTATTTTGCACAAGCATTGTCTCAACTTTGCTCCCTTCCGTGCCAACAGTGTAGCCTAAAACTGTCTAAAAGTAGCAATGCCCTGCAGCAATTTTTTTTCTATGGATTTTTTTTCCCGTTGTTTTATTAATCTTGAAGTAAAATTATATTGCTAGTCCAAAATGAGCAGGTAAAATGAGTCAGTGTTATGCTAGATAGTTAAGCTTCTTGCTATCCAAATCAACAACCACTTAAAACTGGGCACCATACAAATAATTCTAAGGAATCGATCTTCTAAACATTCTTAAACTTCCAAAATAAGATCAAATCAGAGAGCGTAAATCCTTTAAGAAATTCTCCAAGATGTCAAGATGCCTAATAATTAACAGGTTGATGTTGAAATTTATTTCCGAACGAAAAAATTATTTTTAACAAGTAATTTTACTTATAGGTCACGTCTGATCTTCCGACAAAGTTTTATTTTGAACATATGAGAAGCAGGAGGAGAAACAGCTCGGTCTGTTCGGAAATTTTGATAAAAGCCTCCTTGGTAAAACTTCATTATGCTGGTTGAGATAATGTTATGTCATGAGCGTGCAAAGCTTTGTCAGAGATTTTAATTAGAAAAATTGTTTATTAGTTTAATGTTTTTGGTCAATACATAATTCCATGTGTACAAATAAAACAAACAAACAAATCCTTCATGGAGTTTTACTGAACTTTATTGGAATCTTATCTCTCTTTGTTCCACTAACTTCATGCATATTTACTCAAGTTTAAAAACATCCTATTCTAGTGAATTATGCTGGGTCCTGTGAGATCCCTGTGCCGATATACATGACCACGTCACACCACTTGTCACATAATAGCACTGATTTTACTGTGCTCGTAACTGTTCTCTGAGATTTACCTAGATTTGCTTATGATAAAGTCGTTCCCTTTATGAAGCAAAACAGGCAGACCAGCATGGATGCATGAAGCACTCATTTGCAAACAGGTAAGCTTTACTGACATACTCTTACCAAGTAGAGAGCCAGATATTGCATATATAGCATGCAGCAATATTTTACAAAACATTAGGCATTGAGGTGGGCTACTGTAGCAAGTGGACGTGATTAGTTTAGGTTTGGATGGGGTGGTACAGACTCACGTTGAGCATGGTCAGTTTTGGCTTCCCGGTCTTCTCCTGGCGGCAGCGTGTGCGGGAGGATTTGCGATGGTGTTTGCGGACCCTCGACTCGCTCCTCCCACCATGTGTCCCCTCGTTCCCATCGCTCATCTCTTTTCCTGATGTGGCATCTGAGTTTACACTGTGACAGAAAAAGATGGCTGGATTTCAGCGGGGCAAAACCCGATTTAACCTCTGCTGATCTTTTCACATCAAGGATAGCAAACATACAGCCTTGTGGGCTGAGACCAATATGATAAAAGGTTCAAACATGGCCGCACAAATAAATTGTTCTCTAAATAAAAGTAACTTCATTAGAAAGAAACATTCTTTTACTGTTTTGGTTTTATGTTTGGATGCCATTCTTCATGTGCACAACCTCTATTAATGTAAAATTGTCTGCTAAAAGATACTAAAAGAAATTTTTAGCTACTGCTATACTGTAGCTAGGGATTTCGTACCTGTCATATGCAGCCACTGTTGTCTGCTTATCAAGCACACACTCCTACAGGCAAATGAGAGAGAGAGAGAGAGAGAGAGAGAAAATACAGAACGAGTGAGCGAACAAAAGAAATGGAAACTAAAAGCATCAGAGACAGCAGGCACATGGAAGAAGTAGGAGCAGTATTTTTATTATGCGATCGTCCAGAAATATGAATGACCAGACCATTTCATTGTCTAACCTCAGCAAATACTTCAGTGGCTGGCTGCCTTGCTCCAGCACTGCATTGCTGAATGTGATGAGGCGTGATGCTGCTGCTGCTGGACTGTGTTTGCTGAATCATTTTAGTGGTGACTGCAGAGGCCTGTAGTTCCTGGTTCATATCCAGAGACTCGCCAGTGCTCAAAGTATCTGGCACGATGCCTGGTGAAACCGAAGGAGTCACCTGGACAGCAGGGGCAGTTTGTGCTTGGTGCCCGGGAAAAGCGGTCGCATGGGGAGCCACGGTGACAGCTGTCGGAGATGAATGGACTGGAACAGCAATGGTCAAGGGGGTATGGACTGGGGCGGAGCTCTGGCATGAGCTCACCAGAGCTGGAAGCACAGTTTGGGACTGGTTATTGCTGCTGGGAGCTCCCTAAAGGGGAGGAAAAAAAAGACAAAAAGGTATGATCTACAGGCCAACGTGTAAATTGTAAAAATTATAATAATAAAAATCTATTCTTTCTGCATCATTTCCAGCATATGTCTGTCTGCACTCATCCCAGAAAGCCTACACTGCAGATCTGCATCCAGATACTGCAATTGTTGCCATTTGACTTATTGATTAGCCAAGCATTTGCTAACCCGTGTGTCTGAATTCTAAATTGAGAGCATTCGCCAAGATAAACAGTCTGAAGGCAAATTAGCAGACACTGCAGCCAGAGCTATTCTCAGATTCTTGCAGTTCTAAATCCCAAAAGACACCGACTCACACACACACACACACACGCGCGCGCGCACAAGCTCTACCTGAGTAGCCTGAAAGATAGGAGGAGCTCCTGCAGACAGAGAGGCAGTGTTGGGTGAAGTAGGGTGGATTGGGTAAACTGGGGAAGTGGTCTGCATGAGGGGATGCAAGGAAGGTGTGGCCAGGAAGCTTGCATTTTGTTGGACAGCCATACTGTAGCCCTGTCGGGTGCATTGTATTGTGGGTATGCTTGTGAACACGGGAAGTGTGCAGGCCTGTTGGGAACACTGTGTTGGTGCAGAGGAAGCGGAGGGTAGGAGTGGGTGGGGCGTTGGCACTGGGCCATCCATCTGCGAGTCAGGCACCGGTGAAACAGAGGGAGGGGTAGGCATAGTTTGGCCGGTGGAAAGATAGAGCGGCATGAGGGATGACTGTGCAGAAAAAGAAAAGGATGAAGGAAAAAAAGGAATCATGTCCAGGAAGAGAAACCCTAACACAATGAGCAGGGTTCAATGAGAATATCTGATGTAGTAGACACAAACTGTCCTACTAATTAAAATGTACAAAGTTTCTTAAATGTTAACACTAGTTTGAAAAACAAAACCGAAAAAAACCTAAAGCTGAACCGGTTTCAACATTTCACTTACTTTTTACAAAAACTACATTACTACTAAATAATGTTGGATTAAAATTATAACGGGACACTAGTCAAAGTTACCTGTGTGAGGTGAGATGCCTTCTGAGACAAGGTAGTCTGATGTACTGGAACTTGTTGAGCAGCAGGAACCTGGACTGAAAGCTGTTGAGGCGCTGAGACCTGCGTAGATAGCGTGGATGAATTTTGAAAATGTGTAGGATGTTGTGTTCATTAAAACAGTCTAAAAACAGTGCCAAGGGGGGAAAAAAGCATTAAAGAAATACAGCAATTATAGGAATGAGTCAAGGAGAAAAAAAGCTAGTTGCAGTGCATTCTTGCAATAGATTTGACATATTTTTTGGCTTGATTTACATACACTGGCTTTTTGCTTTCCTGTGACTGAATTTGTCCAAACATAAAAGGCAAACAATCTTGACTACTCTAATGTGGATAATCATAAAACAACGGACAATTACAACAAAAAGTTTGTTGTAAAGTACAAAAGCAAGAATAATATTCCAATTAAAGTGACTAATACAGATGCAAATGATAATCTGCCAGATAAGAGCTTGTTTAGAAGAAGTATTTAAATCACATCTGTAATTTAACAGTACATAAGAATGGGAATTGAACACAGTTTCAACATGTAGCTATTTTTTTTTTACTGCATATGAGCTACAACTGCACAATACTGTGCGAGTGTTTGTTGCATTAAAGTGCTCCAAAATATGTTATTGTTGCTACTGTAGCAACTCGCACATGGAAATGTATTGTAGACAATCAACACCAATAGATTTTCTAGGAGCAAACATTAATTTTGCATTTTTGGAAGTATTTTACAGCGTCGGCGCTGTTACAGCCGAAGGTGAAGCTGGAGCTGAGTTTTCCGTCATGGGAAAGGCTTCAGAGTACAGGAACTCGACGCCAGCAGCACTGATAGGAACACCTCCATCACTAACAAGTTTAGGCTAGCTCTTGTTACTACGAGGGGCGTTCAAGTCAAACCAAGATGTTTGATTGTGCAGGATAACAAGAACACAGTTATGAGAGTAAAAGTGATGCTATAATCCCCTGCTACAGTACATTAAATGCACTTATCCACTAAGGTAAAGAGGTTTTTCAGTATGCCAGAGCCATGATCTGCTTCCTGTCTGAAATGCTGGCCTCCCAGGAACACCACAAATCACCCAAACATGTGGAAATGGCTGGATCGAGGTCAGGACTGTACAGGAAGTTCCTGAAATGTAAAGTGGTGTTTGCGAATGAATGTGTGTAAAATTCCAACAGACATCCCTTCCGCAAGTTGGCAGCAAGTTACCTATCAATCTTCAAGGATCAGGTGTTCTAGTCACTGAATGTTCAAGGGAACGACTGCAGTGGGCTCCAAACCACCTCAGCTGGGATTGTACCATTCACAAATGTATGCATGTAAACTTTAAAATGTTTGCATCATTCGGATGTTTTAAGGGTCCTTCACTGTATTGCCCTTGTCTTCTGAAAATGGTAACAGGTTTTACACCTTCATTCATTTATCCATTCTTGAGATACCATGCTAACGATAATCTCACATGAGGCACTCATGAGAGATAGAAAAAACATCTTTCACATCACTAAATATGTTATAAACAACAACAAAAAAATAATCTATTTTTGTACGATTTTAAGTCAATTGGTCACACAAATAAGCAATAAGATTTTAAATACAATACAATTAATGCAATTTCATTGGCTAAGCTTAGCAAGACCATTGGAAAGAAGCAGAAATAAGGTATGGATTTGAACTGAAGTTAGAATCAGGATAAAATATTATATGCAAACAGCACCAGGATGTAATAGATAAGCAGAACAAGGGAAAGTTGGAAGAACCCTCTAAAAGCACCAGGAGCAGTGTTTCCTTCTGCAGCAGCACAGCGCTCCCTTTAACCATAGACAGAAAAGTATGTCGGCTGTCCAACCTACCGGGAACATTAAAGTACGGTCACCCATGCACACACTCGCCCTGCGATGCACTGCTGGTTTTGGCATCTGCTCAACATTCAGAGATTCTGACATTTCATGGTCGTCACCGTAATTATGCACAGCCCGACAGTCGAGCCCTGGTTCCGTTGATGGGACTCTTGGTAAGGCAGGATTTGGGATATGTTTGTGGCCTGTGATGTTTTCCAGGGATCTGTTAAGCTCTGACAAATCAGAGCCCTCGCTGTCAGAGCCTCTTTGCCCACTTACGCCAAGTAGGAGTCCAGTTGGAGATGCAGGTTGGCCATGAAATATGCATGGAGAGGGGAGTAAAGTACATGGGCTGGTGCTTTTTCTTGACCTAGACTTGGATAAGAGATGTGAGCGGCAGGTTGTGCACAAGGGATGTGGTGTTAAAGGGGCATGATTTAGACAATGTCGACACCCCCAGGATTTTGACAGAATGTCGTCCAACTCTCCATCAGGTGTGAACACCACTGAAGGGTCACTATGGCGTCGTATATCGAATGGTAATGGAGAAAGCAATAACTTTGGAGTGAAAGAATCTTTCCTCATTTTCTCATTTGATTCCAACCGGGATGATGGGTTGTAGTCAGGACTTATTGGCTGAAAAACGGACTGGATGTGAGGGTGCTCTCTGATTGTGTCAATCACAGTAGTGCTTTGGCGACGGAAACCTGCTCTAGACCCAGTTCCATGGGAGTAATGCCAAACTTCGAGATCATGATCATGTGGTGTCAATACAGGGCCAGTCACCTGATACTAACACCACATAGCATAAAAAAAAACACAAAACACACATAAGCCAGGGAAACAAACAAATAAAATAAAGATTTAATACAGCTCAAATATTGTGTATATTTGAACTAAAGCAAAATGTTGTAAATATCTCAAATGTGCTTCATAATATTTCCATGCAAATTATAAGAAACAAGGAAATTGGTTTTGCTATTTCATATGCAACAATTTGGTGTGAAAATTGTTGGAAACCTAGGGTATATTTAGTACAAAAGGTGTATGTGAGCAGTCTTTAGTACTGGATGCAGACGTTTAAACCTGTATAGTGTGCCCCACAATCATTTAAATTTCATTTTCAGCTGTAGGATGATTGCTCAGATAATAACAGTCAATCAGGTAAAACATTTAACTTACCAGTTGGCCTGGAACTTCTGCCCTGTGACTTGTTTGTAAAGGTGCAGTAAGAATAACAGATTCTTTAAAATCTACTTTCCCAGGAGCTATCATGCCAGCTGTATGAAGAACTTTCTGAGTTGTGGCTTGACCTGTCAGAAGAGGCTCTCCTTGGCCCATCAGTAGAGCTCCAGAAGAACCATGCTGTAAGCTGGTAGCACCCCGCTGAGATGTTTGCATGCTTGGCTGTAATGCTGCAGCCTCCTGAAAGCTATGCACAGTTGAGACAATCTGTGCTGCTGTGTAGGCTGATACGGGCTGCGCAATGCTCTGCGAGGCCGGGAGACTGTGGACATTTGGCAAATGTTGCACAGCTGAGGCGACAGACTGTTGATCAGGCAGTAAATTTTGGGCGACTTGCTGCAATGATGGCAATGTCTGGCCAGCTTCAGCTTGCTGCAAGGCTGGTAAAATGTGGGTACTTGCAAGTTGCCGCATACAAGGACTATAGCTCTGCGGTACAGTGGCATTTGCCTGGACAATTGGCTGCCCAGGCGGTCTTGTAAGAGTGCAGCTCTGGACATTCACCATCTGGGGTACAACTGATGTACTCTGTGCGGGTGCTGACTGTACTGGTTGGATGACTGTTGCTTGTTGTTGTGCCGCGGAGGGCAGTGAAGTGTAAGCCTGCGGCTGCACAGGCTGGCTTGCAGGCACGTAGCTAGGCTGCACAGGTACTGTGTTTGGTACTGCTGGCACATAACTTTGTGATGGCTGGAGCACATGGCCTGCCACCTGCAGGGATGCAGCTGGAGCTGGCTGGCTCTGAAGACCCAGAGTGCTAGACTGCGGAGTAGAAAAGCAAAAAGTTACACTTTCAATATACTAAAAACTATTATACAATAGCACTTATTATTTAATGATCTCTTACCTAAATTATTAAATAAAAAGTGGCAAGAAAAGCCCAGTCTCACATCCAAAAGTTGATGAAGCCACAGTGATCAATAAGAGATGTCAAAATGTTTAGAAGTTAGGAGGCAAGTATCAACCAGCAATAGCCCCATTATAAGGCAGTTACAGGAAATAGTTTAAAAATTGTATACATTTTAGCATTAGTTTTTTTTTTTAGGAAAAACTGGATTGTTGGGTTTTTTTCCCCATGAGAAAGCAGCTGAAGGTCAGGAAAGGTACGCTAAATCGGAATTCATGTATCTGCATGTGGATAAGCCTGGTAAGGACCTTAGAAAGAAGCAGAAGTAAGGAATGGATTTGAACTGGAATTACAGAGATATGGGGTAAAATACGATACGCAAGCAGCACCAGGTTGCAATAGATAAGAAAAAAAGGGAGGTTGGAAAAATGCAAAAACCCTCTAAAAGCACCAGGAGCAGTTTTACTTCTGCCAAAGCACAGTGCCCACTATAAGCACAAACAAATGTACATCAGCTATCCAACCTACCGGGAACATTAAAGTACGGTCACCCATGCACACACTCGCTCTGCGATTCACTGTTGGTTTTGGCATCTGCTCAACATTCAGAGCTTCCGACATCTCATCCTCGTCACCATAACTACGCACAGCCCGACAGTCGAGCCCCGTTGATGGGACTCTTAGTAAGGCAGGATTTGGGATATGTTTGTGGCCTGTGATGTTTTCCAGGGATCTGTTAAGCTCCGACAAATCAGAGCTCTCACTGACAGAGCCTCTTTGCCCACTTAAGCCAAGTAGGAGTCCAGTTGGAGATGCAGGTTGGCCATGAAATATGCATGGAGAGGGGAGTAAAGTACATGGGCTGGTGCTTTTTCTTGACCTAGACTTGGATAAGAGATGTGAGCGGCAGGTTGTGCACAAGGGATGTGGTGTTAAAGGGGCATGATTTAGACAATGTCGACACCCCCAGGATTTTGACAGAATGTCGCCTAACTCTCCGTCAGGTGAGAACACCACTGATGAGTCACTATGGCGTCGTGTATCGAATGGTAATGGAGAAAGCAATAATTTTGGAGTGAAAGAATCTTTCCTCATTTTCTCATTCGATTCCAACAGGGGTGATGGGTTGTAGTCAGGACTTATTGGCTGAAAAACGGACTGGATGTATGGATGCTCTCTGATTGTGTCAATCACAGTAGTGCTTTGGCGACGGAAACCTGCTCTAGACCCAGTTCCATGGGAGTAATGCCAAACTTTGAGATCATGATCATGTGGTGTCAATACAGGGCCAGTCACCTGATACTAACACCACATAGCATAAAAAAAAAAAAAAACACAAAACACACATAAGCCAGGGAAACAAAAATAAAATAATCATACTTAAAAATACTAAATTGTTTGTTTGGTGGGGTGTGAATTCTAACAAATGTTAAATATATCTAAACTTAAACTCATGAAGAAAGGAGTATGCATCATATTTGCAAGTTTAAGAAATATGAATATATTTAAAGAATAAGAATGACTTGCCATGTAGTGTTTTTATTTGTAAATGGCAAAATGTATATGGATTTTTTGTTGTTGTTCATTTTAATTTAAAACAGTGGTTTTGATCACTAGCAATATTTTTACAAAAAGAAGGATACAAACCTGCTGCACCGCTGTGGAAACAGGTTCCTGCAGTGACGGGTAAATGACACTGTGCAAGCTGCTGCTGTGGGAGTCAGAGTATATGATAGAGCCGATACCGCTGTCAGCTAGAAAGAAGCATGGAGAGAGGGGGCATGAAATGGATAAACGTTTAAACACACTTCATGCCCTCTAAAAAGCTTAAAACTCACATGTAGCAGAGGTAGTGCTGCTGCTCAGCTGCCCCAGATTGGCATGCTGGTCTGTCTCAGTTTCCTCAGCCTCTAATGGGCAGATGGGCTCACACACTGTGGGCACGGAGCCAAGGGATACCTGGGCTTGCGCTGTCTGACCAACGTCACTTTGCATGGCTGAGGACACGGTGCGCTCTCTTCTCCATTTTATCAATGCCACTCTGTCCCTGATAGACTTACCCACTATCTTTGCATCACTCTCATGAAAGAAACCTGATTCAACCTGACAGAATAAGATAAAAAAAAAAAAAGAACAGAAAAAGTACATAAAATACATACAAAGGCTATTCTGCAGCATGGCATATTAAAACAAAAGGAGAAAAAAAATTCCAGTTATAAAAGAGTATACTGGAGAGGCTTAGACCTTGAGTAATTATTTTTCAAAGGGAAAGGAGAAAAGATTGCATCCTGGTATGACAGTTGAGAAGCTGAAAATAGAGTCATAAATGCACTCAGCTTGATCACTCTCACTCACTCTCTATACCGTTTATTCTATACAGGGTCGCAGGAGGCCCGGAGACTCCGGGAACAATGCAGGGTTCACAGGGCACATATAAAGGAGAATTCGGAAATACCAAATAACCTGATCTGCATGTCTTTTGACTTAGAGATGAAACCACTAAGCCCCCCCTCAACACACACACACCGAAGGTGGCGAAGGTGGGAAGCAAACGCTTGACCATGCTGCCAACTTGAACAGATACAGTACATGAATAGATTTTGTTTCAAACTGTGGACTCATTTAAGATATTACGTGCAATTAGTGCTGAAATGGAATCTACAAAGAGATGGTGCACAACAATCTTTGGGCAAACCTTTCAATATAAAACCCTGTGGTGCAGAAGCATTTCAACTACTCCCTGAACTTAACACTTTGATGTAATCAATATGCAACTGACAGAGCTCATTATAATTTTGTTAAGATGATGTGGGGAGGAAAAATTTGTAGTGCAGAGGTCATTTGAGACAGGGAAGTAACCGTTCAGACAACAGACAAAAGAGGAGCAGGGAAAGAACCTAGATGACTATCACAAACGTGGGCAAAGCATGTGAGGTGAGGTTTTGTCAGTGTGTGCGAGTCACAATCTTCGAGGAAGTATAGGTACAAACATGTCTCATGTTTTTAGGTAAATGGTCTTTTTTTTTTTTTTTTAATGAAGTCTCAATTTACAGCAGTGATTACATGGAGAAAAATATCTGGCAGACTTCCTTGGAATTTTATGCATGTAAACAAACTAAGGAATTTGCCACTTTGGCAGGGCTTGTTTTAGATAAGACTGGCTCAGGTTACAACCTGCATTTTGTCCTTACACCTTGTTGCATTGCCTGTATAAAAAAGTATTTTTTTCTTCGAAAACTTAATTGAACTATTTGCAGTTTCCTGGTTTTCTGCATCAGTTAGTCATGAAATATGATCTGAAATATGAAAATATTTCTAAGGTGATGAAACAAAGTCATCATCTTTTATATCTTTATTGAACACTCCCATCAAACCTATAAAGTGACGGAAGAGAAAGTAAGTGAAACACTAGGCTTCTGATGTCACCAAATGGAGTCAGGGGTTTGCAAACCTGGAGGCCAATAAATGCAACGTAAATGGAGGTGTGGTTTAGAGCTTACTCAACTAATAAAAACACTCAGTGTCAGTGTGTTATTCACATGCAGCATCAGCCGATACATACACCAAAAGAAAAAAATACCTATAATCAAGAGATGTTGATGTGCATGTAGTAAGTCCAAAGCTGCAACACTGAATGCTGAATGAAGTAAAAAAAAAAAAAAAAAAAACTGATTAAACAATTAACAGCTAAAGTCTTGAAGAATTCACTGGAACTCTGTTCATGGTTCAACCACACACTAAACACTGAACAGCCACAGTATCCACGTCAGGACACCAAAGAAAAAACATCAGAAATTTGCTAAAGACCACCTCGCCACTCCATACCAATACTGAGAAAATGCACTTTGGACAGATGAAATGAAGATAGAATTTCGTAGCAATACATGTGGCATAAAAATAGAACTGCATACCAACATGAAAACATCATCCAAAGACTGAAGTACAGTCTGGTGGAGCGTGCATCATGATTCGGGTCTGCTTTGCTGCCTCTGAATGTGTACTGCTGGCCATTGTGGAGGAGAAAATGAATTCTAAAGTTTATCAATGCATCATGCAAGATAATATCAGTGACTGTCTGCAAGCTGAACCTCAGAAGAAGCTGGGTAATGCGGCAGGACAATGACCGTAACCGTAACCACCAAAGTAAATCTATTACGGAATAACTTGAGATGCAGCAAATTGGACTGGCCCAGTCAGAACCAAGGCCTCAACCCAGAAAGAGATGCCGTAGAATTACCTCGAAAGCACCAACAACTGAAGAATCTTAACTGAGCTAAGACAGTAAGGAAGAATGAGCAAAAAATTTTTAAAATGCAGGAATTTTGCACCAGTCATGTTTAAGTAGTTGGTTAAATAATAATAATATTGCCTATTTTATGCTAAAAAAAAATCATCACTCTATACTGCACACTCCTGAGCCCAATACTTTATATATATATATATATATATATATATATATATATATATATATATATATATATATATATATTTTTTTTTTTTAAATAACCCAGTGAAACTAATAACAGTTTCTCTCTCACACACAGTACATGCAAGACACACACACCGATTTCACCTTCTTCAGAAACATGCTTCAAAATTCCCCTCCTCCCCAAACCACATCATAAGATTTAAGCATCTACCTCATTAACAGTGAACACGCAAATCCAAAAGGATAGAATGTTTACATTATACTACTTTTGTAAATGTGTAAGATTTCATTTTGCTTTCGTATGCAATGCAGCTATGCACCTGCTCTATTCAGTAGATTTACCTTACTAAAAATAGATCCAGAAAGAAGATTTGAAGTAATCTGGGTCAATCATGTCCAGGGAACATACAGATCCTGGAAGACTGAACTAACAAATTGAATCAACTGCATACATGTCATGAAATAACTGCCAATGTCAATTTTGATCAGTCAATCTGATTTTAAATTACAAGTTCATTTAACCATGCATATTCTCAATGCATACAAAGTAGTACTGTCAGTTTCAGAAGTCAGTCTGCGAGACAGATGGCATGAGGGTTGAGGAAGAGAAAGACAGGGGATGGGGTGAGCATCCAGGATCATGTGCAGGTAATAAAATGAGTTACTGTCACGCATTTGTTTCTCATAATACCACTTAAACTGGCACCAATCAGAAAAGCGGTTTTTATAATAACTTTACTGCTGCAATTGAAAGAACATTGCTCACCATCTCTTGAGCCACACCTTCAGGCACCTCCTTCTCAAGATCAAAGGTGAACTCGATGGCACCGCTGTCCTTGTACTTGCCCTTCAACTTGCGAGGGTCTTCCACCCACAGTTTGAGTGCAATGGAGGCCTTCCTTCCGTCATCTTCCTCAGCCAGTTCCACTCGCACACCTGTGTCCTCCGCAAAGAATGCATGATTTAAGAGGTCCTTAATGGAGTATCTGGAAAAAAAAAAAAAAGGAGTCACAGGGTCATCATGCTAGTATCATGGTAAGCCATTTTCCTGTGACTGCATCCCCCCCCATTTCTTATTAGCCTTTGCATTAGCCTATGCAGTGTGTCCATCACACAAGTCCTTGTTAATGAGTTTACTATTGAAATGAGGACCTCTCATTTGGAGGAGTATGTTAATGCAAAACTAGAATTTGAATTTTTCAGAAAAAAAAAAAACATCCTCAGGCCCTTCAAGCTTTAAGGATTCAACAGTGCTGCGGTATAAAATTTCATAAAGAGTACGGTTATACAAAATAGCGAGCACTGCTGTAATTTGGCCATAGAAAAAGTAAGTGGGCCGTTTGCAATTTCCTGGTTTTCTGCATAAATTGGTTATGAAATGTGTTCAGATTTTCAACGAAGTCACAATAAAAACAAAAGCGATATTTCTAAGCTTATAAAAGAACATGACTATTTTATATCTGTTTTATTGAACACGTGCACAGCTCTCTTGAGGTCATTCCACAGCATCTCTGTTGGGTTGAAGTTATGTTCCCCTCCATGAATGGTAAGCAGTCCAGGGTCACAGGCAGCAAAGCATCTCTAAATAATGATGCCTGTTCCACCATACAGGTCTTGAGATGATGTTTTCATGTTCGTATGCAGCTCTATTTTTGCGTCACATGTACAGTATTGCTGTGTGTTCTTTCCAAAGAATTCTATCTTTGTTTCATCTGTCCATAAGAGATGTTATGGAGTGGCGGGTGGTTTTTGGCAAAACTGATGTTTTTTTGGAGAGCAATGGCTTCCTCCTTGGTATCCAATGATCGATACCATGCCAGTTCAATGTCTTGCATATGATTGAATCATGAACAGAGATGTTATCCAGTTCCGGTGAATCCTTTAAGACTTGTTTACTTGGTTTATTTTTTATTTTATTTATTTATTTATTTATTTATTTTTACTTCATTTAGCATTCTGTGTTGCGCCGTTGGAGTGATCTTGGCTGGGCAGTCACATCAATGGATGTGTGCGGGCTATTGGGATCTACCATTTAGTGCTCTATTTATTGTTGATTTATAGCAATAAAAATAAGTATCCTAAACAGCATTGAGCTAATAAAATCAGGATCCGAGATAGATTATAAATAAAATGAAACAAAATGTGTATCGAAAATGCTATACTCCTGTATACTGTACTAGAAATCCTGCTATACTCACCCATTATAACAAAGCACATGGAACAAAGGTGCGTCAATAAAGAACAAATCAAAACATGTTATTTAAAAATGTTCATAAAAACTGCATCAGTCACTTTGTATTTAATCCAGATGTGTGCCGCAGTTCTAAAATATAGTCGCTCACGGTCGGCCCACATGCATGGAGCGACAAGGTAAACCCGGGCTGCCTCACCCAATGCTTGGAACTGCTTTTTATTTCGGTCTTAATTATTTTTGTGATGGAAGTTTTAGCCTTTTTATTCTCTGCAGAGTAAGTCTTGAGCTTCTTGAGTGCTATAGGTGAGGACTGACTTACAAAATTTAGCTGCCGTCTTTGTAGATAACTTTTCTTAGTCAAATTATTCATGCTGTGTTATTCTTAAGTGGGGAGTAGGATTTGTTGTATTAAGCTTTTGGCAGACGTTGACCCATGTGGTTTTGCCTCAGAAGAAAAAATTTGCATACCGTATTGCTAAATTGACATCTTTTAGAGACTTGGCAATGTTCCCAGATGCTGATGTGGCTGTTGACTCAAGTATTTCATGTCATCACAATAGTATAGGTTTATGTGATCAGCCAGTTGAGACACAACGGAACTGTAAAATTAAGTGATGATCGGCCGGTTTCAATAAGCAGACCCTTACTTCTGAGACAGTTCACTCTGTAGCATTTACACTTTGTAGACCTTTGTTAGATAGAGTGACTGCACTGAACTATAAAATAGTATTAATACACCAGAAGTAGCTTGAACATGCAAGAGCCACAGAGAACTTTAAAAACATTTTAAAAATATTTAAAAACAGAGTAACTAAGTACCTACTTCTACAATACAGTCTTCACAAATTTGTCCTGCACAAGGACACAGAGATATGCAACCAAACCAAATAATGGCCCAATACTCCCTTCGCTATCTTTTACTGAAGTGTTATGTAAGCAAAAGGTTTTGTTCGTGGCAGATATAATGAAACTGGATAGTGTGCAAGAGTGCCCATAGTGTACAAAAGTGAATAACTCCAAAGTTACTGGATAAAATAGGAAAATGTCCACCATGGGTAGAGAGAAGAGCAAACCAGCCAACATTTATTACCCTTTCCCCCCTTTTCTGCCTGCCTTACCTACATACACTCAAACACACACCACTCACCGCTCTTCCTTTTTCTGGCAAATGCACTCGCCAATAATCTCTTTGACTTCAGGGTCCTTGACTTTGTTATAGCTTGCAGGCTTCACCCCCTAGGGAAAAACAAAAGAAAAAAAAAAAAAGACAAGGAATATGATTAAGCTGCAAAAAAAAAGGGTGAAAGGCAAGATGTTAGATACAGTATGATGGCTATGTTTTCTCACTGCGTGTTTAAACAGTAGAAAATCTACAAGACCGACAAGTAGATATTTTTGGTGGCGGTTTGGGGGTCTCACCACAAGTTCTGGTATCGCCACATTGACGCCAATTTTTATTATTTATTTATTTTATTTAAGATTTAACTCATTCTGGGTTATTTTCCAAATTTTTGTTGACTACATAATTCCATATTTGTTCTGGCATGAATTTAATGTCTTCATCATTAATATACTACAATGTTAAACAATAAAAAAATAAAGAAAAAAACATTTCCTGGGACGATCCTCATGAGAGCCAGTTTCACTACAGCATTTGTTGGTTTTGGGGATACAAAATTCTTGAGACAGGTTGACTGACCTACATTTCTTAAAATAACGATGGACTCTCGCTTATCTTTACTTAACTGAGTGTTTCTCGCCATAATATAGATTATGAGGCACAAATAGGGCCGAGCGCTCTGTACCCACACTTTCTCTGCACAAGACAACTGGTGGTCTAAACCTAAGCAGGAAGACAAATGTGAATTGAAAACCATTCCAGGTGACTACCTCGTGAACCTGATAAAAAATATATATATATATAAAATAATAATAATAATAATAATAATAATAATAATAATAATAAAAATGCCATGCGTGTGCCAAGCCATCATCATGGCCATATGTACCTACTTTGGACAATATAAAACATTCTGGGTTGTTTAACACTCTTTTTTTTTTAACTGCACAATTCTATACTTGTTCTTTCGTAGTTTGAATGTCTTTAGTATTAATGTACAATGTTGCAAATAATAAAAATAAACATATACATGTGTGTAGTACTGTGCAAAATTCTTAGCTTCATATCTTTAGTGCAAATTTGTTATAATGTATGATGATGATTATTATTATTATTATCATTATGCCTGCATTATTATTTACAAAACCAACATAACTTAAGAGTAGTAAATAACATTACAGAAGAATATTTGCATGGTTGTAAATAAAGCAACATATTAGATGACAGACCAGTTTTCAGATGGAAACAAAAACAAAAAACTTTTATTCTAATTATTATTAACTTACTCATTCTCCAACACGCTCAGTAAAACCTAACAGCTGTTTTACTTACAGTACTGTGAAAAATGTCTTGCACACCTACTGTACAAGAAAATTTCACTTTATATCAAATATTAATGTACGTGACAAATAAAATTTTTATTTGATTCCATAAACAAACAAGGATGCCTTTTATACACAGTCAATATTTGCTGTGAAAAGTCTTTGTGTGAAAAGAATCGATAGCGATCTGTGCAGTTCATCAAGTAAAACAGCTAATAAAAAAGGTACAAAAAAAAGAAACAAAAAAAAAAAACAGTATTGCGATATTTAAGAAATCATGAAATTGCAAATCGATTCACACTTGGGTATCATGATATTGCATCAGCTGGTCCCTGGTGATTCGCATTACCATGTTGTAACAGTGTTTACTGCACTCCTTATTGTTTCACTACATATTCTACTAAAAGAGGCACAGCAATGGAAATAAAAAAAAAATTATAAGTTGGTGGTCCACTGTAAGGCAGAATCCAATTTAAGTTGTCCTCAAATTTTAAATAATCCAGTAGACAGATAATGGTGACAA
The DNA here is from genome assembly GCA_011419295.1 of Clarias macrocephalus. Taxonomy (NCBI): domain Eukaryota; kingdom Metazoa; phylum Chordata; class Actinopteri; order Siluriformes; family Clariidae; genus Clarias; species Clarias macrocephalus. The sequence goes on along the minus strand of JAAGKR010004411.1, from coordinate 20,343 downwards.
CCAAATTAATTTTAAAACACAGAGTAGCCTAACCAGTCTCTAGTCAGAAAGCTAGAGAATAAAAGAGCAGCACACATACAGCACACTACAATGCTTCCAAATGAGAGAGAGTGAGATGCAAAATAGATGAAGGAAAGAATAAATAATCAAAAGAAAAAAAAAAGATAATGCAGTTGTATTAATAATCGAGTATTTAATCTGTAAACCTTGTACCTGCAGCATTCAACCTTATATGGTGGCAATGTCTTTATAAAACAGTGCATGCCTGCATAAATAGCTGGTATAATGTTTTCACACCCTTAAAATAATCCCACTGCTTGATTCGCACTTTATATTATTTTAGGAATTTTCAACATTATTAAACGGTACATACTGTTTATATTGCCAGCATGTATACCATTAGGCTCAACAATTCAGGTTATGCAACAACAACAAAAAATTTGCACATTAATTTAAAGCCGATTTTGATGCATGAGCTTATACTCACATAAAATGCAGAATACTTTATAAATGATGATGAAAAGTCTCCAAGATTGGTATTGGTATCAGTAATGGACTCACACTAGTAACTTTTCTGTAGATCTGGGCAGCATTCTGGCACTCCGAATAGGGATATTCCGATGTGGCCATTTCCAGCATACACATGCCAAAGGCATACACGTCCACCGACTCATCATAGTGTTCCTCGTACATCTCTGGAGCCATAAACTCTGGAGTGCCTGAACCAAGGGAATAATTTTTTCTGAAACAGCAGGCTATAGACACAGTTCAGGATCTGACAACATCACTTTAATACTCCATTAAGCGTTCATGTAGAAAGATTACAACATTTCACAGAATTTGCCTGCAGATGAGGCATCCTTATTCGTATTACTATTTATGGTGTTGAAGTGGCTCGAATAGTTGTTAAAAAAACACTTGTGTTTATTACCTTGTGAGTTTCAACAAAGTTTTATATAAAGCATAAAAAAATGCAACAAATGAAGTACTTAAACTCAACGGTAATAAAAAAAAAAAGAAAAAGGAAATAAGCCAGCTCTTCCCTACAGGAGACACTTGAACACCCCTAACTGTGAATATGGAAGCTTTTTTAAATGTGAATACAACGCTGGTATGAATTAGCAAAACCATAAAAATGCAACTCAAAGATCTGTTTACTGCATGCAAATAGCTCAGATTTTTCTCAAGCGAAACACATTTTCTTAGTTACTCCTGGAGCACTCACTATAAATGTCACACTATAGCATTGGAGCAGAGCAACTTTCTCCACCTGTGCCAGTCAAATAGCTACAACAGTAAGCGCTACTTATCCTATGTGGATCGTTCATCCTTATTCATGCAATGCACTCGTATCTCACCAATGACGCTCTTTGCAAAAGAAGCTCTCTTAAGTGTAGCCAGACCCAAGTCTCCAATTTTCACACTGCCCGTTGGACCTGTAATGAAGATGTTGTCACACTTCAAATCCCGGTGGATGATCGGAGGAGTGCGAGTATGAAGAAAATGCAGGCCTTTTAGGATCTGCCTACACCAGCTCCGTAAAACTTTGGGCTTCATCACCTTGAAGCGCTTCAGATAGCTGTAGAGAGAAATATAATCATTAGAAAAATCTGCCTTTGCCCCCATTAAAAAAAAAAACAAAAGAAAAATCAATATTCATTGGTTGTTTCCTAGCAGGGACAAAAGAAACATTTGTGATAATCACTTTACTACTAGTTGCACCAAAAGGCTAAATACAGCATGCGCTGTTCAATAGAGCTAACTTGTATAAAACAGCCTCTCTGTTGGTCTCTAACAAATAATAAGTGAACTATTATATGTATATCCACAGTCAACATAATGGATCATGTATCTCTACATGGACACGATTAAATAAGTTGGTCTTGGGAACATATGGGAGCTCCATAAATAAACTTCTTGTGGACCTTTATTACATCAGCGCACAACACTGGTTCCCTTGGGTATTTTATCTAAACAGATCAGACATATTGATATTACTATTGTCTGCAAAGTTCAACTGGGCCATGTATCAGATGTCTTCAATGTGAGTGGTGCCTGCTCCTCTTGATGCTACTTAAATTTATTTATTTTATTTTTTCATTCATTCATTCATTCATTCATTCATTCATTCATTCAATCACACCAGCATTTAAATGACAAAGACAAAACCTTGTTTGTCATTTCACAGTCATCAATAGCGGCAGCAGCAGCTGTTACATTTCCTTTATTCACTAAGAACCCAATGCATGGTAGTACTCAGTTCAGGTCTTGACTTGAAGAATCAATGGAACCTGACTTACGTTTTTAATGTCCCTGAGGTCATGAGTTCTGTCACCAGAACGATGCATTTTTTCCCTTTGAGCAGAGATTCCCAGAAGTCATAGAACCGTACAATGTTTGGATGTTGCAGACCCTTCAACATTTCAGCCTCCTCTTTGAAGCGCTGCCTCTCCACTTTTGACAGCTTCCGGTCCTAAGCAAAGTGGTAAAATGTATGTTAGCTATGGTGCATCAAAACGAAATAATGAAGTACAGTATTCTGCAACACAAACAAATTGGCATCATTTAGATAATTAATGCATTTATACAGACATTTTTTTCTAGCATCATTTAATCAAACATTAATGTAGCATAAATTAACAATTAATTCTTTTCTTTCACCAACATAAGAAGAGACTTTTCAAAACTTGCATTCTTCATAATGGTGCCTAACTCAATCATATGATTACTACATTGATAGTGAAATGCATTTTTGGATATGATGCTACAAAACCTTAAATTTGTGGATCTATCCCAAATCCTCTTTGAAGAGCATCTCAAGCTCAGCTTGGTCTGATGAGAAATGTCAGATTACATCTCTGGGCATACAAAGTACGAGAGCAATCTCAAGTAATTAACAAAGTAAGTATTTAAATAATACTTTCTTTGACACTATTCTACATTTATTTTAAAATAGGTCAACAAAAAGTCAGTGAGAAAATCTCGTAATATATTGAGACAGAGTAGCAGTGCCCATTGTGTGCAAGTGCATGAGGACGAACCTGTTAACATTTCACTTAATTCTTTCAAGACCTTTGCTGCCGAGCATCATGTTGCCACTGGCCTTTACTGAAGAAATTAAATTGTCCACATGACCAGGTTTCCTCCATGTGTAATTCTTGGCATTTACCCCAATCAGATCATATTGTCTTTAGGTGTCTTTTGTCAAATGATGAGTATTCGTGAATATTTCACCCTCATCTGGCTAATCGACCTCAACGTCTGAAGAGATCAATAAAAATAGGATGCAGCTGGTCTCTAGGTTGAGTGTCTGATAGACAACCACAGTAAATATAATGGTCATTTTTTTCACCAATTTTGCTTTCTATGTGTTCAGTCCAAGTGTGTGGTTACGCTCCGACACTGGTTGATCCTAAAGCTCATAAATTATGCAATGCTGCAGAGAGCCTTTCGCAATCAGTTGAGCGGACCTGCCTAAGCTGTCCCCACATGCTCTAAACGCACCCTGGCTCCTCTTCTCGTCTCCCTCCCCTCCTTCCTTCTTTCCACAGCTCAATCCTTCCATCCTGGCCCTCCCCACTTTCTGCTATTCTCACTCTCACCCACCCTACACAGGCTTTTCAGTGGACTCATGGGGGATCACTGCATTATTTAGTAGTTTCTAACAGGACGGCAAGATAGTAAACTCCACAATGGAAAGCATGCATTCAGTGAGATGCTCCATTTTAGTTTGCATTTTAAGACGCTATTTTAAACAGGTTTACTTAACAGTTAGTTTAAAAATAACTGCTTTATCATCACCAAAGCTTGCCACTTTTTCTGCATCATGACATTATGTTAATATAGGTGACTATTATATTGATTATTAAAAATATTGGTAATTTCTTTTTTATATTAAAATTGAGAAATAGATATCAAAATGCAAAATTACACAATTAAAAGATGTAGCCCTAACAACTGACCTATACCAGTAAGAATGGCGAACACAAAATTTGTTTGTGATATCATGTGAAATTGCAATTTGGCATATATCCTTTTTAATAGTTTAAGCTTAGGTATTGTATGCAAAGAAGCTTTTCAGAAGACAAAAACAAGACAAGCCGTCAAGACTACTCTGGTATAATGGACCTTCAACTCATGGCAACCCGTGCTGCATTAACAAATGCAAACATAGTATGCCATTTGGACATTATGCAGGTCAGTCAACCACAAAATGAAGCAGCATGTGAACTCCCTCCAGGGGCTTTGTGTTATGTAAAGTGTATTATGTTGCTACAACCCAGAACAGTTTATGCCTGATTAGCCCAGGTGAAGCTGCTAAATGTTAATAAATTTGTTGTTTGTTGTATGAAAAAATCTTGCAGATGTTGTTAAACCCCATCTTTCTACATGCCGCCCAGTGTGAATAAACACACTGGTCGCCGGTCTGACATGAGGAACACTTTGACTGACCAACAGAATTTCATGCACTACTTTTCACTAATTAAGTTTGCTGACATTAATAAGAGGCAAGTAAAAAAAATTAATTAAGGATAAAACCCCAGAATAAATAGCATTACTTAACATAATCCCTATAGAGAAATGAAATGCTGCAGCTGACCTGTGACAGAATGTTAAAAACTCCCCACAAAAATGGGAAATTGTTCCAATTTTTCAATGGCCTCTCTGGTGACTCCCCAGTGCTGAGCAAAGAATGTGGTTTATTGCTTCTGCCCACAAACTACATTTGTGTGCGACGTGGGATTCCCTGCTCCATCAGCCGACTGAACACTGCACCTGATGTACATATAGTCCTCCCTTCTTGTGAAGGCACAACAGGACCAGATAGCACAGAAGACAGAAGCCACAACTTCTCATTAAAAACATGCATTTATTTTAAATGTTTTGCTAATTTTGTTGTACATATTGGAGGTCAGGTTAAAATTCAACATATTGGTCACTCAAAACATAACAGGTGAACTCAATGACACTATCCATACACCAACAAACTGGTGATAGGATCAAGGGCACCAACTCTCACCCACGCCATGGCAATCAAAGACCAGCCCGTCTGGTCTAATCCAACAGAAAAGTCAATGTAGCACAAACAACCAAACAAAACAAACAAACAAACAAAAAAAAGTCAGTGCTGGTCACGATAGCAAGGCAACAGAACACCCAGTGCACCACATCCCACCACACACTGGGCATGGCAGGCAGAGAGCCTAAGGCCACCATCATGGCCTCAAAACTGCCAAGACTCCAATCCCATGGAGTACCCATGGGATATGCTGGACAAACAGGTCTGATCCACAGACATTCCACCCAGCAACACAAATCATCCAAAGGATCTGCTAGCGTTTTAACATTCTGGTACCAGACACCACAGCGGCTCAGCAGAGCCATAATCATATTATATCGTCTTAAGGTGTCTTGTGGCAAATGAGTATTCATGATCATTTCACGCTCATCTGGCTACTTAACTACAAAAGCTGCAGAAATAGCCGAATCAGTAAAAATAGGATGCTTATAGAGCAATCAGTGTCATATAGAACACTCTGAAAATTGGTGACAAAATTGCTATTATATTTACTATGGCTGTCTATATATCCAGTCCAAGTGTGTGATCGTGGTCATGATCATTTCTGCCCCGGTGGCACAGCAGAAACTCAAAACCTTGGTGGTTTTAATGCTTTGACTGATTGGTGGATACAGTTTGAAAAATCCCTGTTTTAATACAACAACCAAACAGACATCATTATATAAATCGTTTTCTTGAAGAACGAAGGACAAATGTCAAACAGCCAAAAAATAGGCACACATGGCTATAATTTGATTAACCCTAGACTTAACCCTACACATAGCTGTAATTTGCCTATGGGACAAGTCCTCTAAACCTGAAGAGCTTGTCATCATCATTTAAAAGCCAGCAACAATACAGAAGACTAAACATGGATTCTAATTTAGCACTAAAGGTTCTAGCATTTATCAGGCTTGAATTGCATTTTAATCATAAAATATAGTAAAATAGGCCTTAGCCAGGCTTTAATAATATGAACTGCTGCTAGTACACATAAGCAACCATGAAAGAACATTTCTCTTCAGATAGGGAGTCTCTTCCACATAGTAATGCAAAAGTTTAATCTGCACTGAGATAATAGAATTGCGTATATACAGTTGGGAAATGTGAATGAGATGGCAGCCACATGGATGCTGAATGTGGGTCAAATCGGAAAGCCATTTTGATAGAGTATATGCTGGTATTTACGGAGACACACGTTAAGTGCAAACAAATCACAGGTAACAGCTCTCACACACCTACATAAGGAATGCCTTATCGGTAAGATCCGCACACATTTGTATGACAAGCTTATTTTTTATGTACGCTGTGATTTGGGGGGGGGGGGGGGAGGTGGGAGGCTCACCATAATTACTTTAACAGACAGACATTTTAAGGTTCATGGCATATGTAGCTTTCCTTAAGAATATGCTGCCAGCATTGCATGTCTTTGGGAGCACATTATGGCCTTTGCCCAGGTTTATAGCGTGATTATTTTTACAACAACAAAAAAAAATTATAAATAATAATGATAACAATAATCTCTGTTCAGTAACTTGGTGAACTTTATTTTCAAATTTGTTTAAGTGAGCAAAAGTCCTGTAACCTTGTGCAGTTTTGGAGAAAATGTAAAAACGTTTGTTTGCTTAATCCTGATGTATAAAGAATAATTTTATTATAAACATATATTTGCTGTTTCTATTAGAGAAAAGTTACATATATATTATATTTTTTACACACATGCATATAAATTATAATTTTTTTTTTTTACAGTTTACAGTACAGACCAAAAGTTTGAACACACCTTCTCATTCAAAGAGTTTTCTTTATTGTGTTCTTTATTGTGTTCTTCAGCCCAAACAAGTCGCTTCTGCTTGTTGCCTGTCCTTAGCAGTGGTTTCCTAGCAGATGTTCTACCATGAAGGCCTGATTCACACAGTCTCCTCTTAACAGTTGTTCTAGAGACGTGTCTGCTGCTAGAACTCTGTGTGGCATTGACCTGCTCTCTGATCTGAGCTGCTGTTAACCTGCGATTCCTGAGGCTGGTGACTCGGATGAACTTATCCTCTGCAGCAGAGGTGACTCTTGGTCTTCCCTTCCTGGGGCGGTCCGCATGTGAGCCAGTTTCTTTGTAGCGCTTGATGGTTTTTGTGACTGCACTTGGGGACACTTTCAAAGTTTTCCCAATTTTTCAGACTGACTGACCTTCATTTCTTAAAGTAATGATGGCCACTCGTTTTTCTTTACTTAGCTGCTTTTTTCTTGCCATAATACAAATTCAAACTCTTTGAATGAGAAGGTGTGTCCAAACCTTTGGTCTGTACTGTACATTTTTTAATGTTTGCAATATCTAAGTGTCTGCAGGCTATAAGTGTTATGAAACACCTGCATACTGAACATTTTTGCACCAAAATCTGTATCAGCAGCATTCCTATGTGGTACCTACAGTATCTACACATACCGTAATGAACATAATCCACAACTACACACTCCATAAAAAGTATTGGAAAGGGACACACAGAACATACTGTAAAGGCACAGGCAAGAAATACACAAGCAATATAATCGTTTTAAATCGTGAAGCAACATTTGTTGCGCTCCTACAACCAAAAACGCAGAAACCATGCGCCATTCACGCCAGGACTGCGATTTATTTATTTTGTTAAAACACAATTTTCATGCCAGCAAGTGCACTTATAACTCGCTCACCAGCAATTCATTCAGAACTAAAATACTGCAAGGCTGAAGGAAACTACTGCAAGACCGAAACCGTGTTTCGCTCAAGTCTAATACAATTTACCTTTGTATTTGAAAAATAGATTTTATATTAAGAAGCACGACATCTGGGCAGATAGAGTGTAAGAGATCAGTTACAAGGCTACAAGAACTAGATACATCTACTCTCAAACAAGCATTACAAAAGCCACCAACCCCATCAGTATGAGCATTGCAATACATTCCTCGCTGTTTGTTTTTCAGATTTTAAATAATCAAGATATGGCACAGGCTTTCCATCAGTTGAAATCTGGATACTGATGAATATATCAAGAAGTTATCGCTCAAGGATCAGAACAGAAACGCATTTGACCTATTGTCAGGAAACTGTGAATCCATATGATCCAATGTCATCAACGGCTGGGAATTAAGGAAGCAAATGTGTATGCAGAATGGTATACATAGTGACTATAATGACACAGTTTCCCATCAATCACAGTAACACTAGATATTTCTTGGGTCTCTGAACTCGTATGCACGAGGACAGACAGTGCTTTCCTCTGTTATACATAACATAAAAACATAAAAAATACCTTGCATGGAATTTAACTATATAGTAGTAGTTAAGGGCACCATAGCACTTAACATAAAGAGCATAATAGAATAGAAAGTCCTCTAACCCTACATTATGCCATCATACTATTTTACAAAAGAGGTTTGTATGAGTACTTTCATGACATTGCATTTTAGGGCCAAATAAATAAAACAAACAAACAAACTGACATCTATTCTCTGTTCCATAGCTGTACTGTGGTATAATATTAAGCAACCAGTACAAAGTTGTTGGCAATGCTGTTATTATGAGATAACAGGACGATTAAACAAAAGAAGAAAGCCTTCTTTAAGACCTAAAGATAATGGCAAATTATTGGCAAATAAACGGACAGAGATTACTGTACGATAAGGGATTTCGTGGCAGATTCAAATACAAACAGGAAAATATCAGACAAGAGGTGGGAAAAGTGATGCACAACATGCACCATCCTTCATTAAACAAGCCTTAAGGAAAAGGCCTTTAAACAACAGCAAAGCAATATTTCACAGGGTCAGTAATGTAACATCAAAATGTGCACAATACCAAAAGGTAGATATTCAGCTTCTACTGAAGGCCACATCCAAAGTGAATGTGTAGTGCGGAATGCACAGTGAAGAAAGGACACATTTTTTAAATAGTGCATGAAAAGCCTCAACACCACGCATGAGGTGTGAACTCCCCCTGGATAGGACGCCATTCTATCACAGGGTACCGTGCATGCACACATTCCCACACTCTTCACAACTGGGAGCAATTTTTGCATGCCTAAGCCATCTATCTGCATCCTTTTGGGAGATGGGAGGAAACTGAAGATCCCAGAGGCTTATGGATTCTCTCAGTCTCTTAATGCCATCTCATGCCTGTCATTATGTAGAGGAACTTCTTTCATGACTGAGGTAGGACACAACGTCACTCATCATATGGGAGATATATTTTGATTGTTAGGAGGAGGCTAAAAAAGTAAAGCAGCATTCCCAAGAACTGGTAAACATGGCTGTATACAGGTTTACAAGATCCAGTTACTATCAAAGAAGTCCTTTTTACTAATAACAGCTGGCTGCGTAATTTCAACAGGTCACGCACCTGGGACGACTAGATTATAAAGATTAGAAACTGTTGTTGAATAAATTCCCAGGACTCCTAAGTAATACTTAGTTATGCCTTCCCTCACCTTAACATCGCTAAACCCATCAATTTAGGGTTAATATATTAAGAAATTAATCTAGGAGACAAGGTAAATTTTAAAAAATGTTTAAAACTGAGGGCAAATCACATTTAGTTTCAGTCTGAGCTGACCTGTAAAACCAAGCAATGAATGACAGCTTCATTAGTGTTTGCACAGCATCATGATAAAACAATACGGCATGTGCAAATCCTATGTACAATACAATTACTAATGGGAACCTTCTTTATTTTTAACAGTCACCATGTTTTAGGCCTTGTCCACATTTTCACTCTAGAACTTTACAAAATGTTTTGAAAAATACTTTGAAAATTTGCAAAATCATATACACATCACCATACCAACAATGGTAAAAGAATTAGCTGGATATTTGTCTCAATCGGTTCTCAACTAATAAACTGATTTTTTGCCAACTACTCACTACCTTTGTATCCCTTTTAACATTTTCCACTCTTCTGGGTGGGTGCTATGCCAATTTCATAAAATGCTCAAACATATGTATGATAAACTATATGTATTATCATATAGCTTACTAACTGGGTTAGAATGCTTTTAATTGCTATGCAAATACGTATTTTTGACTATATAAGATGAACATGAAGTGCCCTCTGTGGCTAAAAGTTTGGAGATATTAGACCATCACCCCAGTGTGTGTATTTACTTTGAACACCTCACTCCAGATGCAGTACTCCATAAACTGTTAAGATGGTGGGATGCAGATGATATTCCAGTTCATCCCAAAGATGGTCAAGAGTTGAAGTCTCTGGAGCTCACTCTAGTTTTCAGATCAGCCTAAATATTACCCAATAATTTCTCCTTACTGATTGCTTGATGACAGCAGCATATTGCAAGAACAGACCATTTTCACTGAAAGGGGATGTTTCCTAATTTAATTTAAATAAATTATGGCCTCATCTATTACCTTAAACGAACATATGTGTCTAATACTTTATCTATACTATTCATCTTCTGACTTTGCACTAACCCAGATCATCCTGGAGGCAATGAGGATTGGTTTGAAAGGCGTTACTATACCATCTAATAAGATTTTAATGAAAATGCCACAGAATAGAAGCTGTACCTTTCATCTGACATTTTGCTGTTGCACATTAGTACTGTCCCCTGCACCCACATCACTCTCAGAGTTGAAGTGCCATGAAGAGTTAACAAGTTTTAGTTCTAACCATGGACTGCTATTGAGCTGTTGGTTGACCCACAGAACAAAGTGCTGACAGCTGTTTTTTTTTTATTGGTTTTAAATCACAGGGTTTGGCAGTGTTTGTGTAACTTGCTGATAAAGCAAACAACTGCTGCCTTTTCATGTAACTGAATAAAGAAAAAAATAATAAATCACCTTTTTAAAAAGATCATGGTTGTTTATTGCAACAAGTAGATTGATTATGAACAATGCAGGCATATTTAGTTAGAGGACAGAACTGAGGATCACCTGACTTAATCATGGTTTAAAACATTGAAAGGTTGCGATGTAACCACCTTTAGATGTGCTGGTTCTACGTACCTGGAGCTCGCACCACGCCACTTCCACCCAGGTCTCCGTGTCCAAGCCCTTGTAGACGGTTTTGAAAGAGCCTCTACCAAGCTCGATATCGAATTTTAGGAAACGGCCACTGGGAGAGGTGGCGACGGCTTTCATCTCGGCCTCTTCTTCGTTCTCCTCGCTCGCAGTCTTTATGCTGCTTTTTCCTCCGTTTGGTGCACCTGCGTTTAGTTTGGGACCGACCCTGTCTTTATTATCTTCGTCGGCGCTCGTGCTTTCCGTGGCGCTGTCCTTTTGTCCAGCCTGACTCTCGGTGCTCGAGCCTTCTTGTAAGCTTGACCAAGCGCCCCTGGTCCGGTCTACAATTGTTCGCAGACACGGTGTCACGGTGGACGTCTCGCTCCGGACGTCGTATTCAGGAGCCTCATGAGCCTGCTCGTCCTCCGCAAACCACAGGCTCCTCCGGATGAAGCGCGGGCCGGGGGCGCGCCAGGAGCTCGACAGTGGCGGATACGCGCTCGGGTCGCTGCCACCGCGCACCGCGCCCGAGCCGTCCATCTTACTGACGTTGCCCTCGCTGACAGACTCATAAATGTTCCCGTTGAGCCCGCACTGTGAACTGGAAACGGAGGGACACTTGGAAATAGGGGGTCCGCCAGCGGATTTGGGTCCGCCGTCGGGCTCCATGCTAACCGCTCCTCCTAACAGTGTTTCCAGTTCACGTGAAGCAGCGTCGTTTCCACCATGGAGACGCAGCGGCCGAGTTCGTGCAGCGTGCGCGCTCTGGCGCAGTTCAGCATGGGACGATTTCGCACTAACAAGAAACAGGATCCAGAGTTAATTCCAGACTTGAACTGAACTGATAATTTACTAAATAATCACAGAACTCATTGTAAGTTTCTCTATACGCGTGCGAGCTGCTTGCTATCGAGTCTCCTACGCTGCGCCTGCGCATAAAATACATGAGCGATAACGGACGTACATTTGGCGCAAACACAGCTGAATGTAGCGGTCTTAATTTAGGCACGTGCATACATGCGTGCGCGCAACCTACCGCTAATATCCACGTAGCAAACACCGCCGGCAAACGCTCAAGCTGCCATTAAGCTAAGGAAGTGAAAATGACGCCCAGAATCTGTAGCCCGTTCACTCCGCTGTCTCCAATGAAATGGCTTGTAATTACATCCGCGGCAATGAAAACACCTAATCTGTATCAGCTATAATAACAGCAATAAATCACATGCCACTATCCGTCTGATGTCATCTTCAGAGCAACTGTTTAAAGTAACACCGTTGTCTTTTCCCTGGAAAACCACAATTTGCGCCGCTTTTCTTCTGGCGTCTCACAAAAAAAAAAAAAAAGATTTGCGTTATGTATGCGCTCCGTTTGTGAGAAGAAATTACTGCTTAGAAGCCGTGTATGTGCTTTTTCAATCAGTGTTTAGGCTACACAATGAAATGAAATTTATGCGTCGGGATCCCTCGGATTTACTTAAGCAAAACCTTTATTTAAAGCCATGGGGTTTCGTATGGTCCATCGCTGCCACGCCCATAGTAACGATATGGCAAAATAATCCAATAGGAAAGCACGTTACACTTGTGACTCGGTGACAACAGAGCTGAGAGGGAAGATGAGAAAGATTAACCTGTGAATGACTACAGAAACGCACTTCTGAATAGGCGTGTGTGTGTATATGAGAGTTGTATACATTAAATTTATAGATTATACCTGTTCATAAAAATGTATAGATATATAGAGTATATATAGATAGAGTATCCTCAAAATGTTTTTAATAATCTAAAAAAGTTTATTTGTTTATTTTTTTTTTTTAATGACTCTTAAATGATTTTTTAAAACTCTCATATATTAATTTTGGATTCATTATATATAATATGAAAAATTCTGAAAAAAGTCCTTTTGTGTATTTACTTACACAGGTACAGGTTACAGTTTGTGAAAATCCAGAAATAGAATATTAGAACGTTTTTATAAATATTTCATAAAATTCTGAGGAATTCTATTCTTCTATTCTCTATCCTTTAGCATGAATTACTGCTTCATTGCAGCATGGCATGAAGGCGATCAGCCTGTGGCCTTGCCGAGGCATTACTGAAGACCAGCTTGTTTTGATAGTAATCCTCACTTCCTCTTTAAAATACTTCATAGATTTTCTATGGGGTTCAGGCACTTGAATAGCTTAAAAATTTCCGGGTAGATGGTTGTTTTTGTGAACAGCTAGTACTTTCACTGATTATGTACACAGTATTTATACAGAATAATAGTAATTTACTTAAACGTAAAATTAAATATTGAGGTACTATATATTTTGATGGTCATAAGCCATTCATTCATTCATTCATTCATGCATTCATTCATTTTCTAAACCAAGTATCCTGTGCAGGGTTATGGGAAATCTGAAGCCTATCCCCAGAGACTTTGGGCATGAGGCAGCGTACACCCAGGACACCCAATCACAGGTTGAACATGCAAAGTTCACACCCACAGACACAAGGTAGGAATTGAACTCACAGTGCTGACCACTACACTGCTGTAAGCCATAACCATCATAATGAAAAAAAAAAGGGCTTGAAATATTTGGCTTTATGCTTTGCTTTATGTTTTGAGTTTCACTTTTTAAATTAAATCATTAAATAATTTCTTTCACAATTAAATTAAGTGAAATTAATTCTAGAAAATATGACACTTTCACATTTCAATGAATTCTGGAAATATTCAGGTTTTATATATATATATATATATATGCACAAATTACACACAAAACTATTGCCACACTTAACCTTTACAAAAGACAATTACATATGAATTAATGAATTTTTCATCTTCTTGCTTTTCAATACCCTTTGTCCATCCATCAAGAAGCTTTCGTATTCCCTCATTAAAAAATGTTTTACACTGAGCTACGAGCCACGAATTCTGTCTTCACATCTTCATCAGAAGTTAATTTTCATCCTCGTAGGACTGCTTGTAGGGAACCAAACAGAGCAAGTCTATATGGAGGATACTTTAACACCTCAAAAATACTGTAAGTTTTTGGAGTAGGCAATCTTCTGTGTGGGCAGAAGTTTGCAGATGTGCATTGTCATGCAAGATCACAACGCCCTGTGAATGGAAATCCTTTGCAATTCATCTTAAGTTTAGACTTCAGCTCTTCAATGAGCATCTCCATGTAATAAGCACTTTTTATTACATTGATTGTTGAACTTTTTTTTTACTGATATTGTTGCAATACTGACCCTTGAGAGTTACAGAAAACTCTAAGTACCAATTTTTCAAGCTGAAGGTTGAATGTTTCCATTTCATACTCTCCATATGTCTCATGACCAGAAATGGGTCTCTTTAAGAAACGTTAATCTTCCTTAGAGCATCAGTCCAATTTTTGCAGATAACCAATTGCTTGTTTATGCTTTTCTGTGCGTTGTTTTGACACCAGGTACAGTACACCCCCGACCACAAAAAAATCACTGCACAGTGCTCTTCTTTTGTACAAAAGAGCATTGATTTTTGCTCGCACCGCAGTTACAAATGAACTGATGTAACACATTCACAACTGCACAGCAGTGACTGGGCAGACAATAGCCTTGAATAGAACGCACTGATAAGACAGTGCGGTCAACAGAAGTTCAATAAAACGTGCAGACAATTTTTGGCTCAGCCTAGTGCGTGTGTGTGTGTGTGTGTGTGTGTGTGTGTGTGTGTGTGTGTATGTGTATATGAGACTTCTGTGAGTTAAGAACCTCAGCTATAGCCGGGGCCATTTTCTCCTGGAGGCCAATGAAACCCTGTTTTTGTACCCATCATAAAAACTTCTTAAAGTTTGAAACTTTTTTTAGAAGTGTTGTTTCAGTTATAAACTCCTCTTTGGTGTGGCTGCCTGTCATCTCTTCCCTATTTTTGACTTAGCATTTTACATTAAGTGAGACAGAACCACTGTAAATGTTTATGTAGTGAACTTATGGTAAACTTTTGTATTGCACTTCTACCGTACCAAGCCGAAGTTGGCTTCCAGTGGTTAAAATAAATGTCAACCGTAGCCATTTTGTTTTAACATTACCGTCAAAAACATTCAAAAGTGCAGGCATGGAGAGTGGAGATTTGAAATTTTTGTTAAAAAATTCTTTGGAGCAGCAGCTTAAAATTAAATCTGACAGCCTATGCCAAAACTAGAGCTGGTATGAGTATATCACACAGGCATAACAGGCCATCCTCTGTGTATAATACAGGACTGTCATTGGCTGTTTAAGGGACAACGTATGCTGTACAATAAAATTGCACAAGTAATCGCATACAAATAAAAAACTCAATTTGGACCTGTCCAATTATTTAATCGTAAAGGCTACAATTTATTACAAGTAATATACAGGAATTTATATAGATCTTGTCAATAATTAAAGTATGTTTTATTTTATTTTATTTCATAATTTTGAGGTAAAAAATATTGGCAAGCTTACTGAGATTATGTTTGCAATTATTTGCTGTTAGTGTAGATAAATACAATAAAACATAAAAAAGGTAAATTTAACGGGCATACATGACAGTTAAAATTGCAGTTGTAAAATGTGTCGAAATAATCACAGTGTGATTTTAAAAAAAAATCAAATTAAGCAGCCCTGTTGCACAATACACACAAAATAATACATATTTAAAATTATAGAGATTAGAGGTCTTGTCTCAGTTGGCTTCTCCAAAAATTTTTCCCATGCCATGCCATTGGTTACAGGCTGTGGTGACTTACGTATGTACGTACACTATGCACCAAAATATACAGTACTAAAATGAACAGATGAAAAATATTACCTTGTTGTCATATGTGAGTTTATTTCTGCTGACAACATACTCATTGTATGCATAATGTAAGTGTCCGAAGCGTGCACCATCTCGCTGTAGAAGATGTTCAAGCAGATATCCCGGAATAAAGGTTGTTGCAGACATTGTGTTTTGCAAAAGGCCAGCAAACATTCAGATGCTTGATGATCGTTGAAATGACACATCCCGAATTTTAGCTTGGAGGGTATACAGTATATGGAACAACAGCTATAGACAGCTAAAAGACAAAGTAACAGCTATACATGCAACCCCAGACAACTGTAGACATGTACAAACATATCTGAATGTATTTTTAGGAAATGTTCTGTGTCACATATTTTTACCAATTAATGCAGTCCTACCGCAACTGTTCTCGGTCAGGGACACAACGTTGCTGTCATGACTAAATAAATATCTGATGAGGTTTGTGGTGTTAAAATGTTTTAGGTGCTTCCCGCCTCGTGGAATTGGCTTGTTACACAGGTTGCTGATTGCTAATGTATTGTCTTTTTCACAAAACACGTAGTATTGCCGTCAAGACACCCATTTTCAACAACAACTGAAAAACACAACTCCTTTTTTCAGTACGGGGAACACGTGCGGTTGGAGATATGCCCAGTATACAAACGCAAATGCGTGTTGAAGATGCATGAGTTTCAGTACTTTATATTTTGGCACATACCATATCTGTATTTTGCAATGTTTATTTTACTGTTTTTGAAAGTATTTAAATACTTTAAAATATAGAATCAGGACTATACAGTTTAAAGTCCTGTTTCTAACTCACCACTTCAATACTCATCGTGTTATTGGAACGCTTGTTTTTATCAAGTTGTGGAACAGAGGAAAGAATCTTTAAATTGATTGCCTCTGTAAATCCTTGCTTAATCTGAGCAAAAATATAAATGTAAGCCCATTTTTGTGCTAGTGGTCCATTTTTTTTCAATGGGTAATCTAATGTAAGCTTTTTGTTTTGTATGTATTTCAAATTAATCCGTCATTATCATGATTTTGTTGTGTGTACTGTACTTAGATAGTTAGCTAAGTAACTGGCAACTTTTGAGCAGCAAAGCATTACTACACACGAACCCAAAACAACATCAGCCATGCAAGCTTGAGAAACCAAATAGAGTTTTAGTCATTTCCATTGGATAGCTGTTTTATCCTAGGTTGTAATGTTCAAAGTTTATCAGCTGAACGCGCTAATATCGTGAAATGCTAAACAGTCAACATTTAAAGTTGGGTTAATAAAATCTCATTAACTCACTCATACTGCCTTATCCTGTATTTATGCAATACTGATATCTGGAGAAAATTTTTTTTTAATAGCAAATAATAAAAAAGATATATTAAAAGTACATTTGGCAATATTTATTGAGTAGATAATTTTTTTTTTGTCTAATCACAAAAATAATATTAGACCCATTAAACTATCAACAGAATCTAAAACGGCACCAGGAAGGAAGCCAAAATCAGAATACAACAGATCAGAGGGTTGTGTTTAGAATAAAATTTTCTCTGATTTTCTCCCTATTTTAGTCATATCCAATTCCTCCCCGTCACTAGGGGGCTTCCACATTAAGGCTACTATCACTTATTCAGGAGGACCAAAGACTATCAAGTGTTTCCTCCGAACCATGTGACGCCAACCGACCACATCTTTTCGAACTGCTTGTTCACGCGTCGAAACACACTCAAAGGACAACGCTATCTGCTCCTTCCACTCGCATGAGCTCACAGACACCCATAGAGCCGTAATTAATGTGAGAGCATTAGATACATTCCATCCCACCTCCCTGAAAGAGCTCGGCCAATTAGCACTCTCTAGGCCCTCGGCTGCGCGAGGCTACAGGTGGGGATGTTAAAAATGCGCGTCTGTGGGATAGGAATCTCATGGCGACTCGTGGCAGTGCGCGAGAATTCAAGAGACGCGATGTCGCAGGAAATACGAGACCAGTAAGTGGCAGTCATGTTTCAGGTGGCAGTTCTCAGGCGCACATTAAAAAAAAGTAAACATGTGGAAATTATATTGATTGTAATATTTTCAGTTCTTAATATAATCACTTTATATTGTGATACTTTAAAATGTGACAGAAAACAAAATCTATTAAAAGTCATAACATTAAAATAGCAGCGCTTCAGATTGGTTGCAAAGTCGGGTGCGTGTGGGACAGCAGACTTCATGCAGTACACCTTAGTTTGAAAAAACACTAGGTTGGACTTGGGTCAAGTTTTATTATGTTTGTGTCAATCTTTCTTTTAATAGCATATATTTTCTTTTAATATATGCATATATTTAACTATACAGCCTACATTGGGGGTTGCCAAACTGCGGCTCCTTTATGCCTCTGCTGCGGCTCTGGAGCCGTGCTCCTATGGTGATATATTTTTAGGCTGATATTGTTGACTTTATTATCTAAATATTGCTGTTAAATCATGCATTATAATGACTTTAAATTACTTTAGTGACTAAACTACTTTAATGACTAAAACGTTTTTGCCCTAACTCTCCTTCCTAATATACGTATGTATGGTATGTATTATGACATATAAATAGTTTCATGTCGGTGTTTGCTACAGTACAGTATTAAATTAACCACAAACAATTTTTTTGTATTTAAAGAAAGATTCTGTAGGCCTATTTGCATTTCTATTAGCTTCTATCCTAATGTTTAGCTTCATACTAAGTATAAATGGTTTTAATACAATGACTTTGATAACTACAAGTGCAAATATTGATACTGTAGTTGTCCTAACTATTTCACAGTCGTTCACGCTGGTGATCCGGGTTTTCTTTTTTGTAAATGCAGTTAATACCAAAACATCAGGTGCTTTTCAAGACATTGAAGGACAACAGTGAATAGACATTTTATATTTGCTGTTCCAAAACTGTTGCACTAAATCCTAAGTCTGTTTTATGTGACGGACTGATGTGAAATAAATCAAATACCTATATATAATATTGTTATTGTTGTTGTAACAGTGTTCTCAAAAATGCACACTACATTAATGTTGGCAAACAGCGTTTAACCCCATCTCTGGAGGAAACGTGAGGACAGGTGAATGCAGCGAAACTTTACTCAAAAGGGAAACCGATGACTCCCTCATGATATTTTATAAACTGTATTTATAGTAAAGAACTGAGCAAGTGTAAGTCTATCAATCTATCTATAAACACATACCTTGATCTCCGTTTCTCACTCTGTGCTGCCGCTATCTGCTGAGCTGATTGAAAAATTCTCAGAAAGACATGAAGAAGCAGCCGCCGTTTCATATCAAATGTAAAGGGACAATAATAATTTTTTGAGTTTAT
Source organism: Clarias macrocephalus (assembly GCA_011419295.1). Taxonomy (NCBI): domain Eukaryota; kingdom Metazoa; phylum Chordata; class Actinopteri; order Siluriformes; family Clariidae; genus Clarias; species Clarias macrocephalus. The sequence goes on along the minus strand of JAAGKR010004411.1, from coordinate 1,176 downwards.
GGAGCTCATTGAAATTTTTTTTTAGGGGGGGATGAGCATGCACTTAGGCGGGCTAATGTCATGCGCACTCAACGCGACCGGCACTAGGACCCGGAAGTAGTACGGTCGCGATTCAGGAAGTATAAAAGGAAACAAGATGGCGCCGCACATCACTCAGTCATTGAGTTTTCCAATGCCGTCTTCGACGCTATTTCTCCAATTTCGTGAGTACTCACCATTTTGTGCCATTTTCCTGATTGAGTGTGTGTTGTTAGAACGCGGGTTTAATTGTGTAAACTCTTGCTCTCTGTGTGAGAGAGTTCTAAGAATAAATCGCGTGGTTATCCTGCCTGCTCGCGCTGCTTCCGCGTTTGGGTTTATCCTCCACGCTACACGGGCAAACTGCTAGTCTTCTGATTCGCCTCCGGTTGTCCCGTGACAGAATGACTGAGTCCGCAGTAAACCCAGCGGATTACGCTCACCTCTGCGATGTGGTGAACGGACATGCTAGGCTGATTGAGCAGCTGCGCGGTGAGGTTGCAGCTCTCTGTGCTAGCGTCCAAGACATCGCAGCCTTACGCCGCGAGGTCGTGGAGCTGCGGCAGGAGAGCACGCCGCTCCGTGAGGCGGCTTCTCGACCGGCTAGGCCGTTGCCCGTCGCGGTGGCGGCTGCGCCGCCACTCCCTCCCCCCTCCAATGTGTATTTAGCTTTACCGGACAAATGGGACGGCACAGATGGGAAGTGTAATGTTTTTTTAACCACACTGGATCTTGTGTTTGAGTTTAATTCCACCAGATACTCCACAGACCGGTTGCGCATTGCCCTTCTCGTCTCGTTGCTGTCAGGGCAGGCAGCTGAGTGGGCCACGGCGGTTCTTCGCTCCGATTCGGACACAGCACATTCATATAATGAGTTCACCCGTCAACTAAAACTCACTTTTGAACATCCTGCTGCCGAGGTGGAGACCGACTCAAAGTTATACCATCTGCGGCAGGGAGAATTGTCTGTGAGCCGCTACACGGCAGATTTCAGGATCCTCGCCATCCAAACCACCTGGGGAGACAACGCCCTCCGGACGGCCTACTACGAGGGACTGGCTTCCCATATAAAGGACGCACTCGCAGGACGAGAGCTTCCCACTACTTTGGAGGGGTTGATCCAACTCGCCCTCCGAATAGACCAACGACTGCTCTCTC
>JAAGKR010004410.1:10596-61661 GCA_011419295.1 Clarias macrocephalus | reverse complement strand
CTCTCTCTGTCTCTCTGTCTCTCTCTCTCTCTCTGTCTCTCTCTGTCTCTCTCTCTCTCTCTCTCTCTCTCTCTGTCTCTCTCTCTCTCTCTCTCTCTCTGTCTCTCTCTCTCTCTCTCTCTCTCTCTCTGTCTCTCTCTCTCTCTCTCTCTCTCTGTCTCTCTCTCTCTCTCTCTCTCTCTCTCTCTCTCTGTCTCTCTCTGTCTCTCTCTCTCTCTCTGTCTCTCTCTCTCTCTCTCTCTGTCTCTGTCTCTCTCTCTCTCTCTCTCTCTCTCTCTCTCTCTCTCTCTCTCTCTCTCTCTCTCTCTCTCTCTCTCTCTCTCTCTCTGTCTCTGTCTCTCTCTCTTTTTCTTTATAATTCTCTCTTAAAATAGCAGCCCTATGCTCTGATGAGCTCGACATGACACATGTGACACAGACCCAGCCAAGAGACTGGAGGAAATTAATTCTGATTGGCGGTCTCAGATAATAAATCCAGCAGCAGTGTGTGTGTGTGTGTGTGTGTGTGTGTGTGTGTGTGTGTGTGTGCAATGAATCCTTAGGTTGTGTTTCCTCACTGATTCAGGCCGGGATAAAGAAATCAACATAGAGATTGTTGTAGTTCATATTCAGTAGAGGAGAGCACAGGGTTCAAAAACCCGTCTAAAGCTACAGAGACATCCCCTCATCACCCCTCATCACGCATGACGTAACTGTGTAAATAAAGAGAGGTTTTGTCTGTACATTGGTCAGAACTCGCTCTTTCAGTTTTATCTTTATGTCTCAGGACGCACAACGTGTCGGGTCGTCGATTCTGTCACAGCATCAGACAAAACTGGCTACACAGAATTGAATGAAACTTTGCCGTTGTCAGAATGTTGAGCAGAAGGGACCCTATGAGCAGATTTGTGCCAGATTACCTCACAGCAGTCATTGCTTTTTTGGATGAATACAGCTTTTTTTACCTTCAGGTGGGCGTGGCTGTACGCGTCACTCAGCAGAGCAAATAAACAGATTGAGCTGCGCTTAGGATAAGAAAACTTCAAGTTTAAAATGAGTCTAAACAAGCTGATTAAACTAATGTTTGGTTAATAAAAACTCATAGTAAGAAATATAGTGCAGATGATGATGATGATGATGATGATGAATTGTTTTCAGTGTTATCTCTACTATATAAATTCCTTTTTTGAATGTTTGAATTCTGTTCTTAACTTTACAGCATTTTAAATGTTGCTGCTTTCCATCTCACGGTTTGTTCTTTATTAGGGGATTCCTGTAACCCTCTGAATCAGGTGACTGTATTTAGTCATCCAGACTGCAGTAGAGGCTCACTGTAGAACATCTCACTTCCTCATTAAACACTGTAGTGCTTTTAGGCAACTTCCACCAAAGCTTTTCAATTCTAGTTTTATTTTTCTCATCATCAGCACACAGGCATGGAAAAAAAAATCGAAATCTATTCCTCATTCACACTCGGTCATCTGGACAAAACCGCAGTCCTGCGCTCGCTGTTCTACCTCTAGTGCCTGTTTTGTAGCTGCACCACCGACACCCCAAACCCGACTGTCCTCTCGCTTCATTTTGGTCTTCAAGGATGTTTAGAGCGCGCTACTGAGCAAGGACTAGAAATTGTTCAATTCAGTTCTTTCTGAACAGGATTGAGATTTTTTCCTTCCTTCGTGCTCTACGACGCCCCTCCAGTTACAGCTGAACATGTTAACAATAAATATTTGAATAATCATTAGTAATACAGTAGCAGCGAAATACACATTGGTTTTTCTCAGTTTAAGTTTGATTTAAACAGTTAAACAGCACAATCCCTAATAATTAATAATGTCAAAAGACAAACACAAACAAGAAGGCTAACGATAATCATGCTATTGTATGTATGTGCAATACTGCAACTGCAAATGCGCCCCCTTGTGGTGCACAACTTAATAGATTAGTGAGATAAGTGAAAAACATTACGCAAAACATTACAGATTACTTGCATTATCATTTACTAATAATGTAATTATATCACCCTCATGTGTTCTCCATGGAGCTTCATTCAGTTCGGATGTTGTATTATAATTAGTGGATGGAGGGAGGTGCTCAGTGGTTTAGCCCCTGACCCTAAGATTATTATTATTATTATTATTATTATTATTATTTGAGCAATATCATAAATCTGCTGTTTGTCTTACCGCAGATGTACATGAGGGCTCAGTTCGACTATGACCCTGCCAAGGACGAACTCATCCCGTGCAAAGAGGCTGGCCTTAAATTCAAAACTGGCGACATAATCCAGATCATCAACAAGAAGGATCCAAACTGGTGGCAGGGCAGGGTGGAGAATTCTGGCAAAGACTTTGCAGGGCTCATACCGTCCCCAGAACTTCAGGAATGGTATGGACCAACTTAGCCAGGTTTACCCATTTCACTGTCGTTTACTTGAATTAAATCATGTATAATATATACAGCACAGACCAAGTCCAGATCAAATGTATTTTAAAGTATAAATTGGAGCAAACGCACAGATCGAGGCCAGATTATGACACTGCTGCACGCTGAATACAAGAACATTTGAACATGTCTTGGTGCATCAGAGCTGGTGATGTTCCATGCGGAGATTATTTCCTCCTTTAGTGCACTAATCCCCACAGAGGCCCATGTTAAAATGTCCAACTCTACAACAGGAATAAACATGTTTGCAGTGTGGGATGAAAAATTATTTTGATGTCCATAAACCATAAAAGTATGCATACGTCAGGGTGTGGCTGATTGACAGCTGCATCGTAGGTGACAAACTGCTAGCTGTCTGCTATGTATCGCGTTAGCATCCAGCTAGCTGGAATAGTTTAACTCGCCACAAGAAATGTAGGGGTTGACGGGGACGATGTGAAACGGATGGATGATGCATGAAGCAATTTCCCCTTGGGGATTAATGAATTCTTTGAATTTTTGAAATCTTTGAATCTTTGAATGAGTTCAAACTAATGCATTAGCATTTAAATTAGCAATAGCTACTATAACATCTTAGCTTAGCTTTCTAGATTGTAGTATGTAGGCGTCTTCCAACCAGTAGCCAGGCTCCGTATGTTCCCTACATCTCCCCTTTTATAGATTAACTGAGGTTTAGAGTCTCTGCCAAGATGGGCGATGAGCCGCACTCCTACAGCTGAGCTTTAAAACTGCTCTTCAAAAAACCTACAGGTGACGTCACAGAGGGTTTGTCCAGCTGTTTTTACGCAGTCTGTGATTTAAAATCCATTTCAAGGTTTTGAACCATTACAAGGAAAACTGCTTACGGATCGAAACTTTTGGGCCGACCCTGTACAAACCTGATTGCAAATAACTTATAGTTTCTTAATTAAGCGATATCTTCTTCTTCTTTACCTGGTTTACGCTTCTGTCTCTTCCTAGGCGAGTCGCTAGCAAAAGTAAGAGCAGTGCCGAGCCCAGTCAGTCGTGTAGTCCTTTTGGGAAAAAGAAGAAATGCAAAGACAAGTACCTGGCAAAACACAGTTCCAGTAAGTAGCAACTTTCCTTTTCATTAGGATTTCAAACATATTTATGAATCTTATGTGGATAAAAAAAAAAAGGAACAATACCAATGTGCCTTTTTTCTCTCTCCAGTCTTTGATCAGCTTGATGTCATTTCTTATGAAGAGGTTGTCCAGCTCCCTGCCTTCAATCGTAAAACTCTGGTACTCATCGGTAAGTGCGGTTACCGGGAAATATCACGTGTTCCAGAGGTTGTACGTCGTGCTGAAATGTCAACAAGCGTTCATTAATTGAGTGTACTGTACGTTGCATTAATACTGTCATACGTGCTTCTGTCTTTGTTTACTCTCTGTAGGAGCTCCTGGTGTAGGAAGGAGTCACATCAAAAGTGCACTGCTGACCAAATACCCTGAAAAGTTCGCCTACCCCGCACCTCGTAAGTACCTTATACAGTACAGGGTTTTAGAGAGAGCTTTACACTGCGGGACACGACAGCTAATGAATCTAATCTCTTAATATAAAAGGTGACAGCACACCAAATACAAGACAGTTAAACCTCCTTTTAGGCATATTTTCCTATTTTTAAGTTATAATTGTCTTGTTCTGTTGACATTTTTAAGCAATTTTCCTCTGGGATTAATAAAATCCTTTGAATCTTCTAATGAAGGTTCCGATTCTAAGTGTTCATTTAGAGAAAAAGAAATACAAAATTTGGTTTATAAAAATATTTTGAAATCGTAAAATATGATACAGTAGATATACCAAATATCCAATTAAAGGGCACCTATTATGCAACATTGACTTTTGAGTCATGTTTAGACGCTTAGACAGGTCTCCAGTTTGTGTGTGTACAAGGAAAAACCCTCCGCTTTTTGTCCTTTGTCCATATTTCTAGTGGTCGAGGTTTAAACAATTAGATTTCCCCTTCCCATTCTGACCTCATATAAGAAGAGCCCCTCCCCCAGCTACTTTCTCAATTTTACTGTTCTAGGGGCGTGGCTTAGTAGTATATCATTTACATAGACTCTAAATCTGCACATTTGGAGGAGGAGTGAAACAGGATTTGTGTTATGAAAAGATGCATATTTATCTAAGGGATGTTTCAGCTGGGGCATTAACACACACACACACACACACACTTTGAGGAGTGAACTTTAAGGAAGTGAGCGTACAGAAAATTTATGATCTACGTTCTTTTCAAACTGTTAAAAAATGTTTGCTGAAAATATATCAGATACAGGAGAAGATAAGGAAGTTAAAATAAGTTTAAAATGACATGACGTCACATTCATGCACACGTTTAAATTTAAATCAGACGTTTGCTGATGCATGTGTATGGTGTGTGATGTTATTTTCAACATTCAAGGAAAAAAAGAAAAATTGACCTGATGGTGAATCCAAACTCATCAGAATATTTGTTTTCTGTCTGTAGTTGTAGACTTTAATGTTTGCGATGCAGATCAGCTTGACTGTCCTCTATACAGTGTACTCTCTCTCTCTCTCTCTCTCTCTCTCTCTCTCTCTCTCTCTCTACATGATTTTAAATCACTGTGGAACACGCTGTGAACAATCTCAGCATGGATACAGACGGCTATTATTCTCGTCCGTCAGTAATAAAGTATTAATCACCAGATTCGAGGCGCTGTGTAACGAGGCGCAGTATTACGTCCTAATTAAAGATCTCTCTTTTCACTCAGACACAACCAGATCTCAGAGGAAAGACGAAGAAAACGGACAGGAGTATTATTTCATATCTAACGAACAGATGACCAAGTGCATTGTGGGGAACGAGCTCCTGGAGTATGGAAGTTTTCAGGGCAGCATGTTCGGCACCAAGATCGAAACCATCCTTAAGATACACGAGCAGGACAAGATCGCGCTGCTGGACATAGAGCCTCAGGTAAAGACAAAAAAACAACAACAACAACAACAACAACATGGGGTCTTTTTAAAGAAAAGCTGTGTTTTAGGGTTTAGCATAAAGCTTCAAGAGGAGCAAACGTTAGAACCCTTTAAGCTCATAGAATCCTATCGTCAAGGCTGTTTTTTCTGACATTTGCACAACAACATGATTTTGTTTTAGTTTCATATTACAGCGATGTTTAATGATAATTAGTTTCACTCTTGTAGCTTGTTTTTATAAATGAAAATTCTAGTACAGTGGAACCTCGGAATGCGAGTAACGTGGTTTACGAGTGTTCCGCAAGACGGGCAAAGATTTTTAATACATTTTGACTTGAAAACCGAGCAAGTCTTGGTTTATGAGTGCCGAGTATCATGTAAAGGTAAAGTGCAGGTTAATTTGTTTCATTTTTACCTTATATATTGTATTAATTATTTTTATGTATTTATTTTTATGGGGCTGTGGAACAAATAATTGGAGTTTTCATTATTTCTTATGGGAAAATTCAATTTGTTTTATGAGTGTTTTGGAATACGAGCTGGCTTCCAAATTATGCTCATAATCTAAGGTTCCACTGCAATTTATTTTTATATTTATATATTTTAGTAACAATAATTACCTAATAAAAATATGTAATTGCAAAATGGCAGTTGAAACATTCCAGTTTTAGCCATTGTTTACATGAAGGTCGATAATCCAATTTGTATAACACTTAATTCCAAATGAGTAATCTGATTGGATGAAAGCCTTTCCACGAGTGATGATAACAGACACTAACAGCACTGGGACATTTAACTATATGTATGACTGGGCGTGTCCCAGGTGTTGTCCAGTGGTTGCTGAAACTCTAACTGTGTGTCTCAGCGTGGGTGAGAGTCGGTCTGTACGGTCCGCAGTACTGAGGAGGAGCAGCTGCCTGACCACACCCACATTCACACCCAGTCACAGAAGCACTTTCAGCAACAACACACATCTGATAACGTTATGTCGCCTTAAACAAACACACGTCTCTGCACTAATCATTTCTACATCGTTCTGAACTGTGTCGTTCTGTTCATGGCTAATGCTTAGCTACAAAGCTAAATAGCATCTAACACAAGGCTAAATCCCAAATCCCTCTCTAACACCTGATCAAGGGCACTACTTAGTGCACTAGCTTTCCATTTAACACTATTTGGGATTCGACCCCAGAACCTGGAAGTTCCAAGCTGATGTTCTAAAGTGGAATAAGTGGAAATATAAAGTAAATCTGGTGAGTTTCTCAGGACTGTCCACCACCTCCATGGTTTATTCTCCTCTCCTCTACTTTCACCTAATTCCATTTTTTTTTAGTTACTTACGCTAACTGTCGCTGCTAATTGTCGGTCGCCAGCTCCACCAGTCGCAACAGGCACGGAAGGATGTGTGGGGGCGGGGCAACATGACTGGTTAAAGAAACAAATCATAATCTGTTGACAAATTGTGTTTTAATTGCAATAAATTGTGGAACTGTTGTACTGAATATCAGCGCAGCGGTGAAGTCTTCAGAACTCGGGCTTCAACAGAGACGTGCTGATATTCAGTACAACAGCGCAAACTTGTGATACGAGTTATCGTTTTGTCAAACCTGTACTATTTATATTTAAACATGAACAACTACAGAGACATTTCAAGTAGATTTCAACCCAATTTTGCTTGCGTGCACAGACACCTAAATGTAATAAATGTGGTTTCCTTTCAGACACTGAAGCTCCTCAGGACAGCCGAGTTCGCTCCACTTTTCGTGTTCATAGCACCAACCAACTCAGGCACTCAGGTCAGTCACACATTCATTTCCACTTTGCCCCAATTTGATACAGTTCCTAATTTCATCACATTGTTAAACCGTAGCACTGTAGATTATCAAATGAATCCCTTGCAAAAGTAATGACGCACTTTTTAAAACCTCCGCTCCACAGTCAGAGGCACTGCAGGCCATCCAGAAGGAATCGGACACCATTTTCAGTCTCTACCGCCATTTCTTTGATGTCATCCTGGTCAACAATGACGTAGACGAGAGCGTGAAGGGCGTGGAAGAGGCTTTAGAGAGAGCCTCCTCAAGCCCTCAGTGGGTTCCTGTGTCATGGGTGTACTGATGCTGACATCACCCCCCCCCCCCTTCACCAAACCCTCATTTATTGTAAAATCAGGTGCAATACCTAGTCATGTGACTAAACTCAAGCTGGCTCACTCTGGATACACCTTAACCCAAGTATTTAAATGTTTCTTTTATTAAAAGCAATAAGTTTGAGAGTTCTTTTAATTTCATATACGCATTAGAAAAATAAAAGCACGATGAGGTGCCAGTAAACATCAGTGTAGGATGCAAAAAGGACCACTACTGTGATAAAACAACCACTCTGTTCAGTGTTGACCTCAACGTTTACATTTGCTGGATTAAAAAAAATTTTTTTAAAAAGAAAACAGGGAAATCTAGATGTCAGACAGGTGATGGTGACTGTTCAGTGTCTTGTTCTGGATGTAGCTCATCCTTATGAGTGTTTGCACTTTGGAAATTAAATTTAATAAATATCCAACACTTAAATAAATTGTCTGGTGTTTTGAGACTAAACCTGTGAACATTGTTGTGCGAGAAAGAAGACAAAGTACACACTTGTAGAAAAAAAAAAATCTTGTTTCACCTCTTCTGCTTTAGGATTACAAGTTGATCCTCTGTTATATACATGATACAAAATAAAGGAATATTCTTTAACAAAAGCACATGAAGGCAGAAGACAAGGGGAAATAATTAGCTTCAAAATGGAGAGAAAAACCGTGCTGGGTGCAAATACTAACGTCAAAAGAACCTCAATCGGTTTTGGAATCTGCCATCCATGTGTCAATACTTGATTTGACATTTTATAAAAACAACAAAAACCAGATGAATCATTTTTCTGAATAAAACTGCAGAACGATCGACCTGTAGAGACTTCAGGCCTGCGCTCTCCCACACACACGATCGGTGTGTACGCATCTAAAGAGTCTCACATTCACTTTAGATACATGAATCCCATCTTTAAAGTCAGTCACGTGGTGGATGGGGTGAGGACAGGAAAAAGGAGCGGGTAAGTTCATTGACGCCACCTGGTGGTGGTGCCCGTCATGTCCTTATCCTGACTTTGTAAGCTTTAACAGTCTGTTAGAATTTAATCAGATTTTCAATCTGATTCAGCCTCTGCTTCTTTTGCCTTCTTTTTCTTCTTCTTCTTTTTGGCGCTTTCTGTGACCTGTGAACATTTAGAAACAAATTAGTACAAGATGTAATGATCCGGATCACAAAAACCTTAAATGCAGGGCTGAAGCCACACCCACTTCAATAAAAAACAAAGGCAAATCTATGCACTAAAGCTCATACTGTTGCCCATGAACACGGTCACATAATTTAGCCTCATTTTATTACCAAGATGACAAACAGATTTTAGTTTTGCTCAAAGGAAATTGATCAGTACCTTCTTGTTCTGAACCAAACAGCCTCAACAATTAGTTTATCAAGTTTTGACTAAACCCTGGACATCTGGAATATTTAAGACAGGATCAGGTTCTACAAGAATTAATGGAAAGCAAAATTGTCTTTGTTGCTGTGATTCGAAAACCATGATACGATCTGAACCTTCCCGTAATCCTTTGCATACCAATACAAGAAAGAGCTCATGTTATTGCTACTAAACATTCTTTGACTTCCTTTTTCAGAAGGAAAGGGACGAAGGTTGTGTTGAAGTGCTTAATGTCCAGATTGCTTGGGGTGTGACAAACAAGTCTCAAATCGGACAGGATGTTGGTGAACTAACTAAACGTACAGAACAGCAAACAGATTCCCATCACTGAAGATGAATTTCCTCATGTGTGTAAAGATGGCACTCTCGCCCAGTATGAGGAAGCATCACCTCGTACACGTCCTTCAACATGAATAAACCGACTCATTTTCTCAAAATAATGGAAATTTTGGTGATGCTGATTGATCAGATACCTAAAACAATGGTGTTCCAAACACTGAAGGACAGGTACCAAAATAAACACCTATTTAAAACCCTGACATTTCCTAAACCTCTGCCCATCAGTAGCACTCACCTCTGTTTCTCCTTCGGCTTCCTCTGTGGCTTCTGCTGCTTCCGAGGCTTCCTCAGCCAGCTTCATTTTCTTTTCTTTCTTCTTCTTTTTCTTTTCCTTCTTCACCTCATCTGTCTTTGGGGTTGAGGGCGTGGCCTCGCCTTCGCTTCCGCTCTCGTCACGTTTTCTCTGCACACAAAACACAGAATAATTAAAATTCAATTAAGGAGTTCAATTTATTTTAAATAAAATGTCTAAAATAAAAAAAAAAGTATACAATATATTAAATAATCTCACCTTCGCTCCTGCCTGATTAGCGTCATCTTCAGCTACCCCTGCTTTAGGTTTACTGCTGAAAAAAAAAAAAGGCACATCAGACAGGCACACCGACATCATTAAACTTGTCAGTATATAAAAGACCACGCCCGTTCCTGGGTGTCCACAGAACCCACAGGCCTGTCGTACACGCTGCACACAGATCTCATGTGGGTTGTGCTCTTTTCTTTAGCAGACAGACTCCCTCTAAAGTCACAGCAGGCTAAAAAGGGATAACAAGTCTGCGTGAACTGGCGCAGGTGCCTCCAAAAATATTGGAACATTCAGGTCTACTGCACCAAAAAGTGACATGTTTCCAAACCCCAAATACAGAGTCTACTTCTAGAGCCACATGTACAAGGACATCAGGTTTGAACGGTGCGCGTACCTGTAGTCCACATAACTCTCCTTCCAGTCGGATGGCGTGCTCCCGTTCGGCTTGCCGTGTTTATCTAGAAGACCTTTCTGGATCATCATTTTCTTCTGACTGGCCTGAAAAAGACAACGTGTAAACTTACAAGAGCTACTCATGGAAAACATGAATTTGTTGTAAACGCAGCACTACTACTACACAGAATAAGAGCTTTTAATGCAACAAGGCTTTATTCGCCTTACCTTTGGCCCTAAGCCCCATTTCCGTGGATACGTGTCTCTTTCCATGATCACCCTCTTAATCTTCGCTACGACGCCGTGGTCACATGTGGAGATAACCGCCGTCGTCATCAGGGCTACAGCTGAGAAGGACAATTTTTAATGCTTTATTCACCCCCCGTGAAGTTTGTATTTAAGGAGGATCAGGATTAAATCGGAGCCATCAGTCAAGGGTGATAGATACTGGGTCATCTTTGCACAGAGTGCTAATGCAGTCTAGAGAACATCATGTGGCTCGGATTAAGACCCCATCCACGGGTACTTATAAAAACGATGCTGTTGGTGTAAGCGAGAATACAGCGGTAGCTCAGCATATGAATTTAATCTGTTCTGGAGGCGAGTTCTTAAGGTGAAGGTGTCGAATCCATGTAAACGCAGGAAATAATGTAAATGCGGATAATCTGTTCGACACCCCAAAATATTACCAATTTTAAACACTACAATAATACTTTGGAATTTGAGATCGAAACATTTAGAAACGACATGTAAATGAATATGAAAGTAGTGTCTTATTTAACCTTAATTTATGATGATTCTTGGCACCAGCTGCTTTAAAACCTAAACTGGAAGTGGCTCCCTTTTCTTCTTGCTACTGTCCTTGCAACCCATGATGCCATGTCTTTACTAAACCTTACACAAAACCACCACCACAAAAAAAAAAAAATCTTTGCGTCAGAGCAAAGCAAAACAAGTTTTCAACGGCTCCCAACATACGCGCAACATAGCCGGTGTTTGGTTCACTTGCTCGTTTAACAAACCAAATTTCAGTTCTTACTTAAGCCGAAAATTCATGAGGCACGGCGTTTGTACCACTGTACCTCCATGAAAAAGTGAAAAAGGTCCGTCACCAGCAAGTGCGTCATAACTGATCCACTTCTTACGTTAAGAGCTTTGTGTAACACGGAAAAACACCAATCTTTATGGGTTTAATCATTTTAAACGCTACACCTCACATGTACTGGTGGTGGCAACGCAAAAGTACAACACTTCGTTTTCCAAAAAATACCCATGTGGACAAGGTCTAAAGCTAAACTTCGAGTCATGAGCTGTAAATGCATTACCTGTACAAATGGCTTCTCCTTTAGTCGTAATGACAACAATGTCCTGGTTCAGCTCGATACCGTCTTCATACCGCAACACACCCGGGAGCATGATCTTTGCACCGTAGCATATAGCATTGATCTGAAGATCAGATACATGGAGATGAATAAACCAGAACGTACGGCACACCGTAAGGCGGCTGAAACACGAACAGAAAGCAGGAACACGTACCGCGCTGTCCTTCATGACGATCCTCTTGTGGCTGACGAGCAGCTTCTCCAGAGGGTAGATGACTCTCCTGAGATAGGTCTCGTCCTTGTTGTGGTCAAACTGCCACTGAGCGTCTAGTACGTCGTGCATGGTGACCAGACAGTCCTGCCAAAGAGAACATGATTAAATCAATAAATAAGAGCATGCACGTCACACCCGAGACTGATAAAAATAAATAGAGACTGTAGGTGAAGATGAAGTAAAGCAGCACGACACTCAGGAAGCGCAGCTCTGATTAAACATCTTCAGCCATCTGATGTACCAAAGATAAATTACCAGGACTGGGGAAGAAACCCAGAACTGAACTCAACTCTTTGGTTTTGGAGCACAAGCTCCAGGTGGATGTACGTACCTTCTCACCCAGCACTCCGGACCGAACCCGTCTGAGCTCCTGCATCTGCCCTCCGACGCCTAGCAGCAGCCCCAGGTGGACACACAGCGTTCTGATGTACGTCCCTGCCTCACAGCTTACCCAGAAGATACCTGAAGCATCCACACGCACGCATGCATGTTTTAGACGATAATCCGATGTGAACAATGCAGCAATAAACATGCTTAAGCCATCAGCCTTGGGTGATAGATAAAAGGTCATCTTTGCACAAAGTGCTAATGCGATCTAACAAAGCATCATATGGCTCATTTAGGATTAAACAAGCACTTTTTTTTTTACCAAGTCTTTTTTCTGAGTCATATTCGATAAGCTTGCTCTCGTAGATGGTCCTGACTCGTAGCTGGCGCTTAACTGCGGCGATCAGAGGAGGCCGCTGGAACAGAGCTCCAGTCAGACACTCCAGAGCCTATGGAAATGAAAAACACTTATTAATAATAAAAAAAATAAAATAAATGTCACCACAAAGTACAAAAACAAGTGAAACGCTCTGCGATTTGATGAGATCAGTTCCTTTAAATCTTCCTCCGTAAATCCTGGCTCTCCGAACCCGCATGTCCTCCAGCATCAGCCGCGACAGTAGAACACTGAGGCAGCGATGAGTAGGCCGGCGGAGAGAGGAGCGCCTGGAGACACTCAGAGAATGGATAAACAGGTTCATCATTTCACATCATCGCACAACGCCCCTTAAACAAACACGGTCTAACACTTACCCTGGCGAGCTGATGTTCGCTCTCTAGCGCATTGTGCAGCCGTACTATGCCCACGTACTCTTTGCCTGAAACACACGGCACAAGAGTAGTGAGGAAAGGCCACTGAGTTTACTGGGTGAGCTCACGCTCACTGGATACGACAAGACTTTAAATACTAGCCTGAACTGAGGGACTATGGGCGCTTTCACACTTGGTGTAGTTAGAATCAGAGCACACTGATATACGCGTGGTTCGTTTTCACACTGCATGCAATTACAAAAAAGAATAGAAAGTAATGTGGAGGGCGTGTAGTGCCCAGGTTAAGTTGATGGAATCAAACCCTGGTGAGGTTCTCAGAATTTACCTACAGCACGAATGAATCGAACACAAAACTGCTGTGTGCGATTACGCAGACGAGTTTAAAACATCTGTCTTTCCCATAAAGTAATATAAAGACAGTGTTTATATTTTCCTATCAACTCTGTATGAAGGAAGAAAAAATTTATTCAAGTAGTTTTAGTGGAATATAATTAATGTATACATGTTTGCATTTGAGACAGTAAAATGTTGAAGTTCTTTAAATATATTTCACTGTGTAATAAAACTAGAATGAGTTACACTATGAATTCATGTACAAAAACCTTTGAGCAATATTCTAATCTTTCGAGATGCACGTACGTATAAAGCACCTTTAAATCTTGAAGAAAATAATCTTTGCACCTAAACTGAATACACAATGTGTTGAATTTCCCGTCAGTGTTTGATCGCTGAGATGAGATTTCTATGTGAAGCTTCAGCTCAACATGACGCTCCAGCAGGGTGTGAGTGTTTGTGTAAATTGCATGCAACGAGAAATCCGAAATCCAAAACGTCCCTCTGATTCACAGCAGACCAAGTGTTACGAAAGCATGACCACAAAAAGAATTTTAAAAAAAAAGACTTCAAGCAAATATATATATAATTAAATTACGCGAGCATATGGGAAAATCTGGCTCACCTGCACTCTGCTGAGATTTGACCAATCGCGTCGCTCGGTCGATGCAGACGATCAGACAGCCTGTGACCTTTGGGTCGAGCGTTCCGCTGTGGCCAGTCTTCTCCACACGCAGGATGCGCTTGATCCATGCGACCACTTCATGAGAGGATGGGTTGGCTGGCTTGTCCAAGTTTATAAAACCAGATCTAGACAAAAAAAAATTGGGAAAAAGAAAGATTTCAGTCAAAAGTAGACCGTCTACACAGAAAATCGGCATCTACAAAGAGGCATTGTTAGCAGCCATCAGTCTTGGGTGATAGATACGAGGTCATCTTTGCACAGAGTGCTAATGCCGTCTAAATCACATCATGTGGCTTTGACAAAACTAGATGATTACTGAGAAACAGGTTTACCTGACGTAATCGTTGATGTTCCTCTTTAGGGGATTTGACCCGTGTGGTAGAGGCGTGTAGTGTGCCGTCCTGATGTTCAGCTTGTCAAAGTTCTAGACGAGATTTCAATCAAACAATGAATGAAAACATGAATTTTATACATAACGTAAGCAATAAACCAACTAACAGGCTTTTTAAAGCATGCGATCAGAGGGGCTACATCATCTGTTTCAAGCCCGATCCCTCTGCATCTGCTGGCCCGAATATCCAACCCGCCGAAGCCGTAGAACCCTGGATGACCAGGCCAGCAGAACCCCAACGTCCAGAATGGACTGAAGCGGCTGCAGGGGTTCGAACCTGTCGTGTTCAGACTGAAAATCATCATCATACGGCATGCAGTCAGCCTGCGCGTAGAGACAAATTAGCTCAAACTCTTGAGCTTACCTTGAGCAGCAAAGGCCACTGAGACGTGTCGAGTTTGGCAACCTTGGATTCAGGCCTGATAAGAAAATCTCCCATTTCTTGGATTTCCTGTCAGGGAGACGAGAAAAGAAAGAAGAAAAAAAAAGGCTCTCGTTAATATTATTTGCAAAACAACAAATACAAACAAGGTTTGTACATTTGCTGCAACTTGACCACATACTCCAAAGACTGATGGGAGGGTTCTTAAGGGAACTATACCAAGTGCTCACTGCATAGGGTGGAAGCTTTATGGGACAACAACCTACCCAAAAGTCTTGCTGTGTAGAACAAACTCCAACAACTTGTACCATTACTGTTCAAGGATCTTTTTTTAAAATCATTTTTGTAATCTTATTTTCGTCACCAAATTATCTTTACTTTGTCAGTTAAATTTCCAAAAAGGCAAAAAAAAAAATAATGGAAAAGGGCAGACTGCATGGTCTTAGGGTGCATTTTTCGGGGGTGGGGTAAACGGGTAAGGGGATTAAAGAGCACCAATTAGGGACAAAGTAAAGAAATGTAAACTAAGTTCCTGCTTATTTTGTGCATTTATCTAAACAGTATTTTGTTCTGAGAAACAATTTTGACAGCTTTGAAAGATTTAGGGTTTAGATCACCACACTGACTCAGTAATTGTCCCACGCCCAAAAATGTACTTTTAGGCATTTGAGGTAGAATGTCTCCCTCTATAATCCTACAGGTGGTGCATTCTAAACCAACAGTGCGCTAGGAGCGAATTATTTGCTAAATTGGTTTGCAATTACAGTAAACAATTTAATATAAAAATCAGGATATTTATAAAACAATATGCTTACAGAATCACAAATCAAATTAGCACAGAGGTATCATAATATATTGGGTGAACCCTTTGTTGTGAGCTTTATTCTCGAAAACTAAAAACCAACTCGAATCAAGAATTGAAAGCACAAAAATCAATGTGAAAAAAAAGTGAGGGAAAAAAATATCTACCCCGACTTCTTCATCTGAAATCTTTGCTTTCTTCTTCTTCTTTTCTTTTTTAGCAGAAGACACTGAGGAGAAAAAAGTACAACGTTCATCAATCATACAAACGCATAGCAAGTTTATCTTCCCACGATTCCGGAAATATAATGTTGCTAAAAATTAAAATTCTTACAGCAAAAAAAACAATAATTAGCTTAAATAATTCAAGACTAAAACTCGGCATCCGGGGCTTAAAATGGGCGCGAGCACGTGGCTCACACCAGGTCCACGTGGTGCAAAGACAAGACTTATTTCTCTGTTCTTAAGCCGTTTCTTTAACCTCCTTAAACATTACATCATACATATCCGTAAAGGTATTAAATTTCTTCATTGATCTAAGTATTTGTTTATTTATTTAACGGCTTATGAGGGAAAAAGTGTGACCAGTTAATCTGAGCAAGTGCACAATTTATGCTAATCATTTCGACTAACTTTGCAACAAAAAAAAAGGTTGCTATTGCATTTTTTATATAATAAAGCAAGCCATTAAGCTGTTTAATTAATCAATGCACACCTCTAAGCATGCACAGTAGTTAATCAACGCCTTTTTTCACATGCATAAAATCAAAAAATTGGCCCATACGCATTTTAACAGTGGATATTCTCACAAATATCACAAATTCGGCTGAAAACCGTGTTTATTTATCAATAGAAATAGCTTTAAAAGGAGAATTGCCTCGCACGCGCCATGCTGCTGCCTGCTTCAGATCACACATATCAAAATTTACATAACTAATAGTTACAACTAACAAAAAAACATCGGTATGATTGATTAATACATCTCCCAAGATATTTATCTATTTAAAATGCAGTTTAAAAGCCATTACAGTATAAGAGAAAGAGTTTTGTTAGAGCACGTACTTTCTGCGTCCGCCATCTTCCCGTCTGTGAGCCTGCAGAGAGAACACGTGTGAAGATCTGCGCATGCGTAAATACAGCCTTATGGTCACGCTCGCGACGATTTGAAGTCTCGCGATAAAGGGGCAGAGCCTCCAGGGGAGCCATGTGTCAGCTCTGTTAGATTGTGTGTGTGTGTTTGTACTGTACATGTATAATATATATTTTTAAAGTAGTGTATTTAATAAATCAGTTTTTTTGTAAGATTATGGGTCAGGGAAAGAAAAATAATATGATGTATATTATAATAATATAATATTAATAATGTGATCATATTATTATATTCTCGCTTGTTGGCTTTTCTCCAGGTACTCTGGTTTAGTCCCACAGTCCAAAGACATGCACATTAGTCCCCAAATTTGCCAGTAGTGTGTGAATGTGTGTTTCAGACTTCAAACTGTGTATTTGTGTTTTCGGATATGTCCACAGTATACACACTTCAGGAAAATAAAAACTTGTAGTATTAAAATATTTATGTTATATATAAGTTTTTATTTTTATCTTGCTAGAGTGTGAAAAAAATGGAGCTCCAAAAAAAGATTTATATATTTATTATTACCATTATTGAGGACATCATCGTATTAATAGGACACAAAAAATTTTGGGAATGTTGCTGGACATTTACATTTATGAATATAACATTTCTCACTCACTCACTCACTATACCACTTAATCCTGTATTCAGGGTCACGGGGGGGCCTGGAGTCTATCCCAGGAGACTTAGGGCACATGGCAGGGTACACCCTGGACAGGGTGCCAATCCATCACAGGGCACACACACATACACTCACTCATTCACACACTACGGGCAATTTGGAAACGCCAATTAACCTAACCTACATGTCTTTGGACTGTGGGAGGAAACCAGAGTACCCGGAGGAAACCCACCAAGCACAGGGAGAACATGCCAACTCCATGCACACAGAGACAGGAATCGAACCTGGACCCTGGAGGTGCAAGGTGACAGTGCTAACCACTACACCACCATGCTGCCTAGTATAGATCAATGACAAGAGAGAGAGAGAGAGAGAGAGAGAGAGAGAGAGAGAGAGAGAGAGAGACCTCCAAAAAATGTGTACAAACTTCAAGAAAAGAAAAACTTATATACAGTACAGACCAAAAGTTTGGACGCACCTTCTCATTCAAAGAGGTTGAATCTGTATTATGGCAAGAAAAAAGCAGCTAAGTGAAGAAAAACGAGTGGCATCATTACTTTAAGAAATGAAGGTCAGACAGTCCGAAAAATTGGGAAAACTGTGAAAGTGTCCCCAAGTGCAGTCACAAAAAGCATCAAGCGCTACAAAGAACTGTAGTGTACGAATGTGTGTGTGATTGTTGACCGGAGGTCCTACCATGGCTTTAAAAAACGGGAATTAATACAACGGTCACCATTAGCCTGACTACAGAAGTTCCCAGATGGATGGATATATAGAAAGGCTGACAGCAAATAACAGCACAAATGATAGTGTTAACAATGTTTTCCAATATTTGTTTAGCACATCAAAAGCTGATAATAAAACCTTAAATTATTCTCATACCCTGCATCAATTCCTGACCATGTGTATATATTAGATGTAATAAATCACAGCCTTTTGTGATTAGATAACTGCAGTGGTCCATACTGCGATTTAAATTTTTATGAAATTAATCATACAGTATTAGTAGACAATGAACAGCAAAAATAATCAGCTTAAAAGAAAGCTATCTGGTTATGTGTGTGGTTCTGCATGAAGCTTTATGCATGAGCTCCAAAAAAACATCATGGACCAGCTTCAAGGAGAACAACTTAATATGGGATCAACTCTCTCTCACTGGCCGGAGCAACATTCCCAAAATAATGAACCGTTGTACAGAGATGTTTGGACGTCTTATTCTCCTGTTTTTTTCTCCAGGGTTCACAGCAACCAACAAGGTCAGGACATGGTTAATCTCCTTGGGTTGTAGGGAAGCCAGAAATTTGTAGCGCGACCTGGTCAGATCAGACCGCTGATGAGAAGTGGGGCTTGAAAAAGTTCTGGAATTGTGACAATTATGTACAGTACCAGTCAAAAGTTTGGACACAGGTTTGGATTTATTTTTTGTTCAAAACTATGATATAACAAATATAGCATTAGATAATTAAGCAAGTTGTAAAACCCATCAAGCTCCATGATGAAACTGTCTCTCATGAAGACCTTCCCAGGAAAGTGAGACCAAAACTGAGCTCTGCTGCAGAGGAGAAGTTCATTTAGAGTCACCAGCCTCAGAAATCACCAATTAACAACCAGCACCTCAGATTAGAGCCGTTATGAATCTTTACAGAGCAGAAGTAGCAGATAAACATCTCAATATCGACTGTTCAGAGGAGATTATTGTGTGTTTTTTTGTCTTTAATGCCTTCAGTATTGTTTTACAGTGTATAACGAAATAAACATCAGGAACGACCATGGAGTTAGAATAAGGGGTGTGCAAACTTTTAACAGGTTGTGTGTATTGCATACTGTACATATACGTTTTAAACATGTCTGTTGGTGTGGGTGGAAAATGAATGCAAGTGCTGTAAGTATTTAACCAAGCTGACGTACATGTTCCACCTTTCCCACTGAACATGTTGTAGAGACGACTTGCATGTGTTTACTCTCTTATCAGCAGCAGTGGGACAGGGTGTGGCTCATCAAGAAGTGTACACCATGTAAACGTTGAATGAGGTTTATACTTGAGTTGATTAATTCAATTGATCCGAATGAGTGTTCAAAACAAGGAATCCATTCCACGGCACTAAAGGCTCTATAATACTGTAATTATACAATAATCTCCTAAAGTTGACTGTGAGGGAAATATTACTCACATTACTCCTGACATTATTTCCCAACTCTTAAAGGCCCTTCAGGAACAGGCACAGCTCACATTTATTCTGTAACAGGTTCATCCCTCAGGCCTTTAGACTGCTAAACTCACAGTAACCTCACCCGTGTCTCTCCACGTATACACAATGTTACTGTTGTTGTTGTTGTTGTTTGAACAACCTATTATCATTAGTGGTGCAATATATTTACTATATCCTGCAGGTTACTTATTCTGCAATATATTTTTCACCAGTCATGCAATACAGCTCTGAAAAAAAAACAAGTCCACTGCAAATGAATCAGTTTCTTATGTTTTTTTCTTACAGGTGCATGTATTGTTGAGATGAACAGTTATGTTCCATTTTTATATATTATATTTGTTTTAAAATATAACTATTGTTATTTAATGTATAATTAAAGGAAATGAAAACAAAAGAACCCAAGCTCATGCAGTATTTGCAGAGCTTTATTAACGCAAATAAAACAAAATGCAAATCATTTGTAAACAAATCGTGTGTATTCTCATCAGCTGTACAATTTATTTATTAATCAGTCTGTAATTTATTTATTTACTGTGCAATAAATTCTTATTATCTTATTTTTTTCCCCTTTTATCAGTCAAAACAGTGAGTCAACTGCAATATAATTTCGTTCTGGATGTGTAATACCTTTGTATGTTTTGAATTCATAATAAATTACTCTTTCATTCATTCATTCATTCATTCATTTATTATCTCAGGATCCTCGGACAAGCAGAAGTACTGAGTGGGAGAAAAATCTACAGCTTGTTTTTTTTTTTGTGTGTGTGCTTTACTTACAATCTACTTAGAGAACCAAAGACACAGAAATAAAAATTCAGTGTGAACTTACCACTGACTGTAAAAAGAAGAAGAAGAAGAAGAAGAAGTGTAAATTTAACGGGAGAACGATGCACTGTATAACACTGAAACGGGTTTGATTAATGCCAAATAATAGTTATGAATATAATAAATATGAAAATAAGTACTGCAAATGAAACATAATAGCTTCTATAACATCTTAATCACTGTAATTCGATGTTAGTTCATTAACGCAATGACAATTATTACTAAAAGCTTCATTACTGTAATATTTTTGGGTTTCTCAGTCAATCTCTCATGTGGAAAAGTATAGTGACATAATTGTCTAAAACCTGTAACACCTTACAAATGATCCTTGTCAGTTACTGCATTATTTTTGGTACTTATTCGCATGATTAAAAATGACTATAATGCATGAAAATAAACCATGGTGTGTTGGTAAATCCCTTTCAACATAAAAAAATAAAACATTTACATTTTCATTTTTAAAGCATAACCTTGATCACCAAATATCATCATCATTATCATCATCTTCATCATTGTCAAAGTGCTAGAATTTCTCTTCCTCGTATTTATCACTCGCTTCCCTGTTTGGTTCTCCTAAAGTACCTTTATGATTCCTTGCTCATATCCCTTCGGATTGAACTAAAATTGAGATTGAATATAGATTTCAGCAGTTCTGCAGTCCTCGGTTTTTCTCGGTCTGCTCTGTTAAAGCTTGTTCTTTGGTGTTCGAGTGCTGTTCGTCTGCCGATCACGCCTGAAGGCCCAGCGAGCGCGCTGTGTTGAGGACGTCGTCTCTGGTCAAATAGCAGCCGCAGAGCTGACGAAGTCCCGTGAAGGATTCCCTCCCGTGCAGCACTCGCCAGTTATCAATGAAGAGAACCTTAACAGACAGAAAACAGCAAAAGTACTGAACACTTTCTCCTTATGATACAGAGTGTAACAGATGTCTACCGTCTATATGATGAAGAATGTTGTAAGTTATGTCACCTTGCCCGGTTTGAGTTTGACCCACAGCTCGTTCTCAGGTTTCCTGAGCTCGTCAGTGAGCTGTCTGTGAGCCACGTACCAGCGCCGAACCGTGTTGTGTGAAACAGTGTTGATCACGGCACGGTCGTAGTTGTTATACCTAAGCAATGTTAACAACAACGACACTATAATGTCATTTCAGTTTTTTATCTTAAATCCTGCTGTACCTCAGTATACGAGCATACGGTCTGGAGCCGAGTTCTTAAGGTGAAATGTCGTATTGTGAAACGCATTGTCCCATAGGAAATAATGTAAATTCAGATAATTTGTTCCAGCCACCCAAAAGTATTGACAATATTACCAAGGTCCAACACTAGAATCATATTTTTGCATATAAAAACAATCAAGACATAAAATATTAAATAAATTGACTTTAAACCTCACTTAACCTTAATTTATGATTTCCCTTGCCACAGGCTGCTTTAAAAACCAAACTGCAAGCGGCTCCCTTTACTTCTTGCTAACATTTTTGCTATGTCTTCACAAACTCTTGCACAACATGAAAAAAAAAAAAAACTCGCTTCCCTTGGCTTTCCACTGACGCAAACAAGTTTTGAACGGCTCCCGGACGTTCGCGTGCTTAGCCGGCGTTCGGTTGGGCGTGGCTCGTTTCCCTCGCATGCCATAAAATGATTCGCATTCCGAGGCAAATTTCTTGCAAAAATTCTGCATTCTTAAGGGGGGGTTCGTATGCTGAGGTAACACTGGAGATGAAATCGTTCAATATATAAAAAAATCTTTATATCTCATAGTTTCATATCTGCAGCTATAAAACCACAAAACATCAGTGGAATTAAACAACACCATATGGTGTATCTGGCAGTTTCATGAGAATCCGATCGTTCCCATACCTTATCATGTAGACCTCGTTGTTCCAGGGGTAGACGCTGAGAACAGGCCCGATGCCGATCATGTGGTTCTGCTGGGTGCCGAGGTTCTCGATGAACTCGTGTTTGATGGGGACATGTGAGAGAAGCTCAAAGTTTTCAGGAGACTGCTCAAGCACTTTGTTCGCTGAGTAAAAGCCGTCCACTAGCAGCGTCCTGCCTCCCGTCCCCTCGTGCCTCAGGCAGTGGAACACCTGAATCCTGTAGAGAGAAAGTGTGAGAAAGTCGAGACTGGAGTTTGATAAGGGCAGAAAAAAAAGCCGAACAAAAACTTCTTTTTTTTTCCCCAGTACGCTAACCATCTAGCTAATCATGCTGTTCAGGAATATTTAACCCATTAGATTCCAGACCTACGTCTCCTTTAAGGGACACTATTGGAGATGAACACAGACCACATGGAACACTTTGAAAGAAGTTACACGGCATTCCTCTCGTCCGTTTTAGGGTTAAAAGCACTATTTGACATACATGCCACAATTAGATTTTTAGGGCCCAAGCACGATGACATCATAGTGTGCAAAGGCCCCTCTTGTTCCTCTAAAGATTCTTTTTCAAGCATTTGGGGATTTTTGCAGGACTTAACATGCTCAACAAGTCACCATAACCAGCACACAGATGGGAATCTGCTGCCATTAGGAGGCCTGAGCGGCTGGGCCCTGGGCGTGGCATGGGGACTTCACAGGAGATTTTGCTGCATAGATCATACACACTTGCATGTACACATGTGAAACCCAGTACACATTTAGATTCATTGAGCTGAACAACTTTCACTATGCACGTCTCTACTCAACAGGACGTCAGTTATTTGTTTGCAAAACGCACCCAATGGATTTTAATATACTCCTCCTAGGGGATTTATACGATCGCCAAAGAAACAGGCCGATATGATCTCAAGACATTGAAATTGAAAACTTGGTAAGGGACTTTTGATATTTTAAACGGTTCAGCCATGGCGAGGATTTAAACTTATGGCAAAAAGTGGTTTATAACTTCCTTAATTATATACAATTATATAGTTCTACACTGTGTCATAATGGTATTGGTATGTCCCTTTAAATGCCCTTTATGTGTCCAGTGTGGCCGGGTGGCGATAGCGCAGGTGCTTGGGCCCGATCATCATATTCTTATATGCGCGTGACTGCACCGTGATCTTGCTTCATTACTTCACTCTTACACCGAGTCTACTATGTATCCTATGGATGCTCTTACACCTATTAGTCTGTTAGCCAAGATTGTTTTGTTTTCGCAATACAGGTCATTAAATGAACCAAAAAGCAAAAAAAAAAAAAAAAAAAGTTGTCTGAGGTATGTGTAGGGATGAAAAGTGCATGAAGATGCTTCATTTATTGGTCAAAGATTTGAAAACTGGAAATGTTGATTAAACAAATAATAAAAAATAAAAGCCTTGAAAAGTTAGAAACGTTAGAGCTTCTCGGTGAGCACGCAGACGTACTATAGACATAAAAATAAGATATTACTAATTACTCTGTGAAAGTGTCCTAAAGACAAATTTAGTATGCAGTTTGACATTAGTCCTGATGATATCTGGGATGCTGATGTTTTTCAGACTAATTGGTTGCTGAGGACGTCCCCAGTAGGTCTCCAGTACATCCTGCTGGTTTATCACTGTGAGATCATAAAAATTCAAAAACAACAAAGGACCAGAGAGCCATGCTGAATAAATTACTTCGTAATTATATAAATATAAATCCAGAATTCCAGCATCACATTCCAGCACGTCTACTCTGTCCTCTGGCTCAGTTTAGAAGCAAACATCTACAAAGACAGAAAACCCCAAAACACATGGCCCTAGAACGGGACTGCGGGTCTCGTCCCGGTCTGAGACGGGTTTGTTTTAGTCTGCGGCTGACTGTGACTGCTGCTCTCTCACCTGCATGAAGAGGAACACGCGCCAGGGTTCGATTCAAAGGTAAGAAACAATACGGGAGAGTAATGTGTTTATTATCAGTGTATTCACTCTAATGCACCTCAATGAGGATTTCGAGGCTGCAGATACGAGTTATGCAACAGAGACGTGACTGGCCTCGTGTAGCATCGAGGAAGCAAAGCATACAGCAGGAAGATTAAACTAATACAGAGGTGGCAGAGGGGAACCGAAACAAAGCCGGGATTTACATCCTCTGCGTGATTGTTGGCATACACACCCAGAAGGCTCTTGGAAGTAAGACGTATCCGTGTGGCGGTCCAGGGCCAGCTTCGTGTATGCGGTGTCGCCACGGGAAAAATCCGAGGTGAAACTCCACATTCGGCCGTACATCGTCTCTCTGGAAATGAAATGAGAACTTATGTGAGAATTTATGTGTGAGATTGTGGTGAGGTGAATGTCATGACAATCGAAGACATTTGGGTTTGTCAGTATCGGATTAGACATCCTTTTAGGGCAGACATAACATGTTAATAACTTCCAAACAAAACGTCTCACCTGATAATGCTAACTCTTTTGGTCACCGTTTCAGTTGCATCGATCGTTGCCGGAACGTCCTCTACGAACGCGATGCCGTACAGTAAGAAGTTGTTCAGAAACATCTTCAGCTCTTCATCAGAGCTCATGAAATTTTCCCAGCTGACAGAAGGCACCTTGGCGCCGCAGTAAATCTCTGAGTTCCACAGGATGCGTGGTTGTATGGCACTCAGAGTCTGGCCTTCATAGCTGTGCTTCGCCAGCCAGTCCAGGTTGTAGCGTGTAATGTGACCATCAGGCCCTGTGGATAGAGTTGTGGTCAAAACGATCATTATGTATTCAGTCAAATGTGTTTTAACAGGTAATTTTGGTGGCCATCGACAAGCTCCTGGATAAACTCTGGTTGGATATCCGACTGTTTATTTGTAGAAATGGCGGTGTTCAAATAAATATTTTAGTTTAATGGGATAATACAGACTTTTGAGGATGCTCCACAAATCAAAGTTTAAATACCTTAAAGTTAGCCTGCTTTATCCATTCCACATGCTGCTCTTATGTGTGGTTTTACGCCCATTGTCCAACTGGAGCTACTAAAGAATGCTGATGTTCAACTCCTTCGTCATGATTACATCCACTTTGAGCAGAGAATGCACCAGTTCCACTGGCAGTAACATAACCTCAAAGTGCGATGCTACCACCACCATGCTTAACAGCTTCTACAGTGTTCTTGGTAGGTCATCTTTAGACCTTCACATATACAGTTAAACCTTGGATTGCAAGCATAATTCGTTCCGGAAGCGTGCTTGTATATCAAAACACTCTTATATCAAAGCGAATTTCCCCCATCAGAAATAATGGAAATAATGATTCCTTCCACAGCCCAAAAATATTCATATAAAAAATAATTAATACAAAATATAAAATAAAAATTTACAGATTAACCTGCATTTTACCTTTGAAAAGAATCCCGACAGAGCACTTTTATACACACACACACACACACACAACACACACACACACACACACTAACAGAAACACTGCTTTGTCGGGACATTTCTTTAACAAGGAACCTCTCTAATGACACTTGCTTTTGCTTTACACACACACACACACACACACACACACAAACACACGTGGTCACAGTCTTATAGTAAAACAGTACACTGAGACTGAGCGTGGGAGACGATCACCCACAATCCCGTAGAGCGCAAGAGAGAAGAACCATTGGCTCAGTTGTGATAACGAGACGCTCAGCAGACAAAGCACATGTGTACTACAGTACTCGTATATCAAGACCTCGCAGACCAAGTTACTCGCAAAGTTCCCCTGTATACTCCTCTGTTCCAAACTTTCCTGCAGAAGGCTTTTTGTCCATGACCTCATCTGTCAATCTTGAAGGTGTGGATTTTGGAGCAGGAGCTTCTTTCTTGCCCTTCAGCATTTCAGTCCATGGTGATGTAAAACTGCCTTAACTGTGGACACTGGAGTTCCAGCAGCTTCCAGTTCATAGCAGGTCTGTGTCTTGGTGGTTCCTGGGTTGTTCCTCACCATCAGAATCTATTTCTTCTCACCTTAAGGGACAGAGTTTGAATCTTCTGACAGTCCCTGGCCATGCTCCTCCACCTGTACTTACTGTATGTACAGTAGTTTCTTGGAATCTGTAAGTGTTTTATAACCGGCTCTGAGAGCAGTTTTTGACTCGTGTTAATCTCCCATCCTCTGTCTCACATCTGCACTGAGCTACTTGGACTTTCCATTGTCCCATGTGTTGGTCAATCCCATGAGTGGTGTCAAACAAACAAAGCCGTTTTATATTGCTTGGGGGAGCGACCAGATGGAACGAATCATCATCATCATTAACAGGAAGCCGAGAGCCCCTGGTCTTGGCAAATGAAAAGACATTTTTTGTGGGACTTTCAGCATGACTAAGTTAGTGTGTGTGTGTGTGTGAATATTTTGAAAATGTTGTTTTAAGAAAATGCAAAATAAATAAATCCATGTGTTTCAAAACCCTGGGCTTTCCCTTTTATTAAAGATCTACACTGTACAGTCATTCTGCCTCAGAAACAGACCGATTTAAAGAAATCACTGAACACCAGGTACAGCCATGACATTCATATTCATGATGAAGCCGAGTAAACCTCTTAATGCAACCTCATGTTTATTAGACAAGATGTATTTGAGCTTCTGAAATGGTGACTTATTATTATAATTTCTTTTTGGCCAAGCAGCGTACAGCGGAACCTCGTCATATGAATGCCCCGTCTCATGATTTTTCACCTTAATAATTGAAATTTTGCAAGAAATTTACCTCAGCATATGAAACCTTTTCTTGGCTCACGAGTGAACGAACCGTGCCGAACCGAACGCCAACTAAGTTGTGCCGTTCAAAACTTGTTTCCCGTCAGTCAAAAGCCAAGTGATTGGAAATCGGAAGAAATTGGTAATATTGTTAAGATTTTTGGGTGGCCGGAACGGATTAACTGCATTTACATTATTTCCTCTGGGACAATGCGATTCACAATACGACATTTTTCACCGTGAGAACTCCGGAACTCGTATGCCGAGGTACCGCTGTATTCTAACATTCTAATACTTCCTTTTTTTTGGCCATGCAGTGTATTTGTTTAGTCAAGCCTTGTATAGCGGTTTGTATTTTAGGTAAAGAGTGTTTTGGAAAACTGGGACGTTTGAATGATGTCAAGCTGCACGTGTTGTTCCAGAGACACCAGTGATCCTGACTCCTTCTGCCCATAGATTATGCAATATTCTTTACATCCCAGCCAAGTCAAAGCGCTCAAACCGCCTCCCTTTTGGTCAAAGTAACAGACAGACGATCATCTCAGGGTGCCGTGGTTACTAAATAACCCGTCTCGTTTCTTTTATAAAGGGTTAAAGTTCTTTACTTGCCATATTACGGCTTATCGTTGGTTAGTAATTATAAACCCACGGCAGTCAAACATTGCAGGTTCGATTCTGCGCAGTCAGCACGCCTGGACTTACAGGTGAAGAAGAGATTCTCCTCGTCCACGCGGGTCTTCGTGGGCCGGATGTCGAGGTCGATGCTGCCGGTGTCCAGGTTGCGCTGGTTGGTTTTGGAGTTGTAGCACGAAGTCGAGCGGCAGTGATCCCTCAGCCACACGTAGTTGAAGTGCATCACGAGACCGCCGTAACGCAGCTCTGCAGATTGAAACAGGGAGGTTTGGTTTAAATGCCTTTATCAGAAAGAAGGTGTGAATATTAACAATATCAGCTCATTCGCAGGCACTCATACAGCGGATGCTCTATTGATAAACAGATTTTCACAGAAACATATACACACAGACACACCAGAAACAAATACAACGTAGTTTTATGATAAGGCTTTATGATAGTTTTATTATAGTTTTATGATGCCCTTTTTTATTTGCCTACTTTGTGCAGAAAAAAATGGACATCACTCTGTATTGCACAATCCTGAACCCTATATATATTTATTAAAAAACAACAAAACAATAATGGATGAAACGCTCTGAGCTTTAAGGGCTACTGAACACTGAATTCTGTTTATGGGTTTTTTTTTTTTTTGAGCTTATAGTTCACTGACAAGGTTTAAACTGTAGACATGATCAACTATTAAAGCTGGGATTTATTATTTTTTTCTACTGAAAGTGGTCTCCTCTGTGTTGTTTAAATGGTGTCATGTGACTCCACGTGCGATAGTATGTTTTTAGGCGCACAGTGACACAGTGACAGACAGTGCAGAAATAATTAATAGAATTTAAAAAGTATTAACAATTTAAATAGTTGACTTGGACAAGACACTTATTAAAGGTTCTGATTGTAACTTCTGATTATTCAACCAGCCCTATTTTATAATAAACTGTACAGTATGGACTGGAATCTGCAGTTATTGGTTTCTCGTCGAGCATCTGCCGAAAGTGAAAATTCCAAACAAATGTCTGATGTTTTAAAGAAATTGGATTGTTCCTCAGTCTGAGACTAAACTGAGGCGCAAAGACAAACAGCTTAGACTCTTGAAATCCGCCTTTAACAGAGCTATAGTTCATTTTAAACACAAATGTAAAACAGTAACAGAGTCACAAGCTGCTCGACCTTGACCTCGAGAACAACAGTCTCGTTCTATACCTCGGCCATTCTATAACCTCGCTGCTCTAACAGACGATACAGGAAAGCCAAGAATGTGTTGAAAATAATGTATTAATAAAGCATTATTTATTTATTGCATTATTAGCACATAAAAAAGTCCAGTGTCAGCAGTATTTGTAGCTGATAAATTACAACTTTTGTCATTATCATTTGTTAAATTTCCTGTGCTACAATACAAAACAGAATCGGTACAGGTTGGGAACACGTCACACACCCCACAGAGTGTTTCACTCCTGTATGTTAATATTTACTAAAAAGTGAAAACTTTTTTTTTTGCATGTGAGCGATGACTTCGAGAGCCCAGTTGACCTGTGTAACAAACACCGACTGTTCAAACACCGACCGCTCAGGTGTGACAGACGTTCCCCCCTCTCACACGTACCGAAGCAGTCGTCGAGCATCTGCCAGTTACAAGTATCCTTAGGTGCCGTGTGTTGCCATCTTTTGCTTCTAACCACCAGGGGTGCACATGCCCAGGCCAGAGACGCCGACTGCACAGACCCTCGCAGCTTCAAAAACGTCCGGAGTAAAGGCATGATCTGTAAAAAAAAACATGCAGTGCAATTTTAATAAAATAGATGTGTGTGAACTCCCAGGACTCATCAGTGGGGAAATTCTTAAAAATTATTTTATTACCTATTATTTTGCAGGACTCTACGGGAGATGGTTGAGGAATTAGAATAGTGGATTCTAGAAACACAACAAAAATCTATCCAATGCATAGTGGGATATCTAATGTTTTAGGCACGGGTGATGAAGGTAATAAAATGGTTGTTGTTGTTGTTGTTGGTATTAGTCTTTCAGCTGCTCCCGTCGAGGGGTCGCCAGAGCAGACCATCTGACTCACACACAACTTGGCACTATATGCCCTTCCTGACACAACCCTCGTATTTTATGCGGGCTTAGGACCGGCACCGCAACCAGTGGCTGGGGTTTGGGTATTGGGTGGGAATCGAACCCGGGCCTTCCGCATGGCAGACGAGAAAACCCACCACTGAGTCACCAATGCAAGGAGGCAATAAAATAGATATCTGAAAAAGGTCTGTATTTTGTTTCATGTTCAAATCCAAGCATTTCCAGGCCGACATGGTTTAGTCATCAGGCAACACCTTTAACCTTCCTGGATTGTTCAGTACTGTGCAAAAGTCTTAGCACTGTGTTATCCTTATTACAAATGCTGTAATATACTGTATGTTTAACATGTCTGCATCATTATGTCCAAAAACCTTCAATTTTTCCACACATAACTTGCTAAATTATTAAATAAATAACATTACAGAAGGAAAGTAGAAAGAACTCATATTCTCCTGCATGCTCAGTAAAACCTAACAGCTGTTTTACTTAAAAACCTGCACAAAAAGAGTTTTCACACCAAATACTGACTGTGCTTATTTTATTCACTTCAATGACCCTTATAAAGGCGGCACAGTGGCGTTGTGGTCAGCACTGTCGCCTTGCACCTCCAGGGTCGAGGGTTCGACTCCCACGTCTGGGACCGTGTGCATGTTCTCCCCATGCTCTGTAGGTTTCCTCCCACAGTCTAAAGACATGCAGCGAATTGGCGTTCTCAAATAGTGTGTGACTCCGTGTGCGAGTGTTGACCAGAGGTCGTACCACGGTCAGAAAAACTGGCCTCCACGGACCCTAGTTAGTCTACAGAGGTTCCTGGATTTAGATGGACGTTTATAAACATTTCTTTTAAATGGAAATGTTTTCAAAGGCATCTTTGTTTATAACATGTTTTGTATTTCTTGTATGTGCCCAAACCCTTCTCACAGTGCTGTAAGTAAAACAGCTGTGCTAGATAATGAGTTCTTCTAGTCTGCCCTTTCTATTTACCTAAGTATTAAGTTCTTTGTTTTCTTCTGTAAACTGCTCTGACAAGTAATATGTTGCTTTCTTTGCATGCATGCAAATATTCTCCTGTATGTTATTTATTTATATTACTGCAAAATTCCCAGTGTTGATTTAATACCCCAATGGTCACGAATGTACTCTGAAAGTGTTAAATCAACACTCTGGGTGTTAATTCAAGACTAAGGATTTTGCTGTGTGTGTTAATTTTTAAGCTATGTTTGGAAAGAGCGAATTATTTTGTACATAATAATGCAGAGATGACAGGCACACACAGTATAACAACCTAATACATACTGAAGACTTTTGCACACACAGTACTGTGAGTAGGTTTAAATAAAAGAAAAAGTATCATGCAAATGTCATTTTATATGGTTCATTTTATTTTAACAGTGCTCTAATGTAAATATGGTTTAATTAATTGAATGCAACTTTGCAGAACTCAATTAGCTGCAAGTATAGCACTGTGCAAAACTATTTTTACCCGTCAGTGTGCATTTCCTGCTTTTTTTTTTTTTTACAGTTACTAAGTATGTTGACTGACAAGTGGAACATTTTTCCATGCTGTAGTAATGCATGCTGACATTAAACACGTCATGCAGGATTTATATAAAGAATGATATTTGTAATAGCATGATTACATTCTGAGCTAATGCATATGTACAGTATATAACAATCGATATGTATATAAATGCATTTAGTAAGGATTAATTGCATGCCTGGAAACAAAGTGCATGAAGTAGACTCACGGATGAGTGTCAGAAAGATGGCTGGACTTCAGAATTGCTCAGTCTCTCTCTCTCTCTCTCTCTCTCTCTCTCCCTCCGTCTCCCTCTCTCTTCTCCAAAATGATCTTTAATTCACACCTTGCATGTAAAAAATCACGCAGTTACAGTCACGGAAATTAATAATCAAACCGAACAGCCCTACGTCACTGTGCCTTAGCGTTAAAGTACATCATGTGATCACAGAGCACTCGCTTTCTCTCTCTCTCTTTCTCTCGGTCTGAGCGCGTGGAACAGGAACACGCACGCGCGCGCGCCACGTTCACGCGGTTATGAGCCAGGGGGAAACTCCTCGCTCTCATTGGCTGCTTCATTTGCAGGGCGCGCCCACGAATGACGTCATTGAGTGACTGGACCCACAGGAGCATCTCTCTGAGAAGAAAAAGGACTCTGGAAGTGATTTCGTCCTGGTGTAAAGCAGGATTTATCAACATTTCTGGACATTTAGGGGTCTAAAGCGACCAAAGGACCTCAACGTTTCACCACAATTACATTATTTTACATTTCATGAAAGAACAGAATGAACACTTCAGCAGTGTCACCATGCATGAGATAAAAATAAATGAGCGGTTTTGCCTGTACATTGGTCAGAACTCATTCTTTCAATTGTATCCTTATGTTTTATTATTTTGGAGGACCAGAAACCAGTATGTGTGTCCAGACAGATTTTGTCACAGCATCAGTTAAGACTGTCTGGACAGAATTTGATGAAACTTGGCAGTACTTAGATATCTGCTTTCATGTAATCAGTGATATTTTTATTTCAGGTTAAAGCCCACGGACATGTCTGTCTTTCTGTACGGCAGAACTCTCTGTCTACAAAGAGAGATCATTTTTTAAGGTTGAGTATATTACACCTTGTTTACGCTAAGTTGCTCTTCTTTTGTCGTCATCCAAATACACTAATGGTTCAGTAATCGGAGAGTGAATCATAGATGAGAAACTTCAAAAGTAGATCAGATAAAGATGAAGTTTTGTCTTAAAACGACTCCAGCATGTTTAAATTGACTTATACCACTTCAGCACTGTTATTTCAGTGGTGAAAATATGAACTAATCCCAGTAAAAATATTCAGTTTAGCTTTTCTAATTAATATCTATTAGTGCAGGTGTTTTTTATTTTTATTTTATTTTTTTACATTGAGCAAATAGCGCATTAGTATATTATTTTAAAGTAGATTATTAAATCCGGCACATAACTGTACATAACATGCCTTTTACTAAACAATTTGATTTCACTTAAACTTAAGGCAGATATCGCAAGTTTCAGTAAATTCTGTCCAACGATCAATTTAAGACGTGCCCACTGTTTGACGCATCTGCAGTACGCTATCAAAACTAATCTGGCACAAAACCGCTCCAACTTTCTTTCTACTCGACATTTTGATTTAATTTAAGGCACAGATTCAGATTCATGCAAATACCTAAGGACTGAAAAAAGTTTCATAAATTTCAGCCCAGACAGTTTTGTGTAATGCTGTGACAAATTCTGGCTGGACAGACATACGAACATACAGACAGAGAGACATACAGAAATGTTTCTGAGACTGGTTTCTGGTCCTCCAATGTATGGAACTTAAAGGTATTATTGAAAGAGCGCGAGTTCTGACCGATGTACATACAAAACCTTACATTTATTTATACTGTATAGAAGAAAGATACCACTAGGTCACGTTCAAGCTAAACATTTGACAAAAAAAAAAAAAAAAAATTATGGCGGGAACATCGCTTTCCATGACCCTCTGCTGACATCTAGCGGTGGAATGTGGAATGGCGTCGCAGTCCATGCTGCAGTTATGTAGCGCGAGTGGCGCTTAACCGACACTGAGTAAAGATGGCGGCGGCCCGAGTCCTTCAGAGCCTGGGGAAGAGCCTGCAGCGGGCCAGCAACGGGCTAAAGCACACACAGCATGCGGCTGTGACCATCAGGTGAGGCCTGAGCTTGGAGTACTTCATCCCTAAATTCCCAAACAATTTATTCCGTGTTACTGAGGGGGGTTTAATCCGTGTTTACGCTAACAGCTAGCAGGCTTAGCTAGCGAACTCTCAGTCTCTTCAATGGTTCGTGAAGCTCGTGAGCTTTCCTGAGGAGATTTACACAGGTGTCCTGGCTCATATTTCAGTAACAGCACGGCTCATTTAGTCTTAAAGAAGCATTTATAAAACTTAAGGTGGATTAAAAAAAAGGACTGTTTTTGTGTTGCAGGACATTAAAGAACCAGCACTGGCCACTAGCTGTGGAGTTCAAGGTCATGCCATGCCAAGTCAAGTCATGATTTAAAGAAAGAAAAAAGTGTTTTTTTATGACCAGGCACAGTTTTAAAGTGTGTGTAGGATAAAACCCAGGAGCACATGTGTGTGTGTTTGGACATCTGACTTAGTAACTTGCAGAAGTTCAGCAGTATCTTGGCAGCTGTCAAGGAAAAAGGAAGAAAGAGAGGTTGAGTGAGTGAGTGAGTGAGTGTGTGTGTGTGTTTGAGAGAGACAAACAATAGAAAAAAACTGACACGTGTTAAGGTGTGTGAATTTTCAACACCTCACCAAAAGGTGTGTGAGTTATATACGGTGGTGTTTTCACTATCCGAAATAACATGTATAATCTGTAACGTTACACCCGATATAATATTATCATATCTCTGTGCCGAATCGATTATCACAATTCTGTAGGTATCGTGATTTTCTAAATATCCCGATTCAAGGTAAATTTTTTTTTCCTGATATTGTTATATAAATCACACTTATATATATACAAGTATATACCTTGGATTATGAGCATAATTCGTTCCGGAAGTGGGCTCGTGTTCCAAAACACTTGTAAACCAAATCATAATTTTCCCATAAGAATTTATGAAAACTCAAATTATTCGTTCCACAGCCCCAAAAAATGTAATACATAAAAATAATGAATACAATCTATAAAATGAAAATAAAACAAATTAATCTGCACTTTATCTTTAAAAAAAAGTACAAATAAATCCCGACAGATAAGTGTTTCCGTTGGTGCGCGCAGGCTCGCCTCGTTTTACACAGTAACAATCCTCCTCCCTCTCCCCACCTCACATTTTAAGTTTCACAACAAACACGCACACATACACACAACGGAAACACTGTTTTAACAGGAAAAAAAGAAATCTCTCTGAGACTGGCGTCAGCGCATACTAACGGAATCCCTGCGGTAAAGTAAAAAAAAACAAAACAAAACAAATGAACCAGATCCTTACCTTTGAAAAGAATCGCGAGTTTCTGTTTGTTTGTGAAGCCGGGGAGAGGGTGAAAAGGCGAGAGAGCGTCTGCACGTGTGTCAGGGTGTTTGCATGTGTGTGTGTCAGTGTCAAATTACGTGCACGCAAACACATAAGAGAGAAAGAATTCCGCAGCGCAAGAGTGACGCTCGGTGTCAAAATAAGAGTTGCATGCGTGATACATGATACTCGGCGCTCGTGAACTAATACTTGCTCGGTTTCCGATTAAAAATGTATTAAAAATCTTTGCTCGGTTTGCGAAACACAATCCGAGGTTCCACTGTACACAGTACAGACCAAAAGTTTGGACACGCCTTCTCATTCAAAGAGGTTGAATTTGTATTATGGCAAGAAAAAAGCAGCTAAGTGAAGAAAAAAACGAGTGGCCATCATTACTTTAAGAAATGAAGGTCAGTCAGTCCGAAAAATTGGGAAAACTTTGAAAGTGTCCCCAAGTGCAGTCACAAAAAGCATCAAGTGCTACAAAGAAACTGGCTGACATGCGGACCGGCCCAGGAAAGGAAGACCAAGAGTCACCTCTATTGCGGAGGATAAGTTCATCCAAGTCACCAGCCTCAGAAATCGCAGGTTAACAGCAGCTCAGATCAGAGAGCAGGTCAATGCCACACAGAGTTCTAGCAGCAGACACGTCTCTAGAACAACTGTTAAAAGGAGACTGTGTGAATCAGGCCTTCATGGTAGAAGATCTGCTAGGAAACCACTGCTAAGGACAGGCAACAAGCAGAAGAGACGCGTTTGGGCTAAAGAACACAAGAAAGAACACAAGAAAGAAAATTATTTGATTTGAACTCTTTGTTCCTTATAACATTAGTTTTCTCAATTAAATCCCAAGCGCAGCATTTAAAAAGTCCAAACTACCTTTAAATGCAAGAGTTTAGCATTTAATAATAATAATAAAAAACATTGTTCCTGAGCAGCATGTATCTCTGATATCAACAGTACTTTTTATTTTTTAACAAACTTAGCAAATAATTAATTCCTACCACACTGGATGCCAGTGTGGGAATAGTTTAGAACGCCACCTGTAGGATTATAAAAAAAATGTCGACGTTTCACTTCCTCAGGTGCTTCTTAAGTGTTGATTGTTTGTTGAGGAGTTGCGAGACTAACGCACAAGTTTGGAGAAAAAGGCAGTTCCAAAGCTTTTTACTGCAAGAACCGCACAAACAAAACAACCACCCCAGAGATTGTTTTAATTGGTCCCAGCATGTAAGGTGTAAACACACACATGATGTGATCACTATCTGGAATATCCCTTTGTTCACGGTGTATCTCAGACCCTCTCACTCAGCGGTTTCTTTACAGTTCATCAATCTTTCTTTTTCTTCCCAGAACCCTGTCTGCATCCTCGAACCGAAACCGCGAAGACAGCTGGTTCAAGTCTCTCTTTGTGCGGAAAGTCGACCCCAGGAAGGACGCACATTCTCACCTGCTGGCCAAGAAAGAAGAGCAAAACCTGTATAAAATTCAGTGTACGTTCCCTTTATTCAGCATAACACTTCCGTCTCATAGGCTTGTGCGATATTTATTATTGTATATAGATTTTTAAAAAATCAGGATTCTATATATATATTCTTTTATTTTTATTTTTTATTGTTCAAGAGGACAGGGTGTTCTTATATTTTACCAGCCCTGGAGTCAGGGGTTGATTTCTAGGAGGAGAGGGTTATGAGAGCTCACCTGGGTGGTGGATTTTTAGGACGTTAATAATAATATTTAATATTGTGGTCTAATATCAACATGGAGAATAATTCACTGTTAATCTGCTTAATGAGTTCAAACAAATAATATAGTATTCAATCACACTTGAGTATTTATACGCTGATCAGCCATAACATTAAAAGCACTGATGGGTGAAGAGAATAACATTGATTGGCGTCCTATATTGACACCTGTCGAGGGGTGGGAGATACATTAGGTATCAAGTGAACAGTTCTTGAAGTTGACGTGCTAGAATCAGGACAAATGGACATCTTAAGAGACTTTAATAAACTCCACATTGTGGTGGATGAAAAGCTGGGGTTAGAGCATCTCCAAAACCTCTGTTCTTCTGACGTGTTCCTGATCTGCATAGTTAGCATATACTAAAAGTGCCCCAAGGAATGACTAATGGTGAACCTGTGATTGTCATGGATGTTCAAGACTCATTAATCGACATGGCAAGCAAAGGCCTAGCCTATTTGGAACATTTTTTTTGTTGAGAAGAGTGAGTGTAGCACGAACTGCTGAAATAAAAAAGTGAATGATGGGAAGGAGTCAGAACACACACAGTGCATCGTGTATGAAGCTGTGGAGCTTCATACCGGTCAGGGTGTCCATTTTGACCCGTGTCCACTCCTGAAACTCCTACAATAGCAATGAAGCAATGGAAGAACGTGGTCTGGTCTGATGAGTCACCTCGTCTTTTACATCAACGGCCTGGTGTGTGGCCCTTAGATGTGTAATGAGGTAAGAACGAAAGTCAGTCTCGATAAGTCGCATCTGCCAAATGCCATAAATGGAAATGTATCATTTACCCAGGGAAAAGACGGCACCAAAATGCACCGGGGGAAGAACGCTAGCAGGTGGAGGCAGTGTGATGCGCTGGGCAATGTTCTTCTGGGAAACCTTTCATGTGGATGATACTTCGACACTACCGTCTACCTAAACACTGTTGCAGAACAAGGACATGCACACGGTGTTCCCTGATATCAGTGGCCTCCTACAGCACAATAATGTACCCTGACACACTACGAGCGTTGTTCAGGAACAGAGTTCAAGAGTTCAAGGTGTTGGCGCAGCCTCCAGATTCCTCAGATCTCAATCTAATCAAGCATCTGTGGGATGTGTTAGAAAAGCAAGTCTAATCCGTGGAGGCCTGACCTCACAACTTACACGACTTAAACATTGATTCAGAATGTTCAAGTACGCGATACATAAGAACAATACAACACATTGTATTTGCAATAGTGACCTTAATTATTTTTTTTTATCTTTATTTTCACACACATTCTTACACGTGTGATATAAATTTTGAGACCCATGAATGGTCCATGTCTGCTGGTGACATCTTGGTACCATACACACAGTACTACTGAGGTCTAGTGGAGTCCATGTGTTGACAGGTCAGAGCTACTCAATACCAGGCAGAATAGTCATAATGTCATGGCTGATCCGTGTATAGCATTTAAACCTATACTTATTAAAAAACTTCACATAAATTCCCAAATTTGGGTATATTACCTGAAATAAATCACCTTTTTGAGTAGATAATTGCACAGGTCCGTTAATACAATTAATCATGCAGCACTTGTCACTGGATAGCCATTAAACCATTAATATCGCACAAGCCTAGTGTGTAACTGGTTGCATTGTTTGCTCGGGAAGATTACAGTGGAGTAACGTTCAGATTTGTTCCTTGAGTCAGTCGAGGTCACGGTTTATTGCAGTACATAACATGCCTTTCTTTTACAGTTCACAATGTCAAGCCAGAGTGCCTTGATGATTATAACAAACTTTGGTAAGATCATCCATATTGAGATGGTGCTGTGTAGTAGTTGGTTTTTTCATAATCTTTTTCCTAACAAAGCCAAATTTGATTTATATTAAATCATTATTATTGTTTTTCTCTCTAGACGTTTCTGCAAATTCTGAGTGATTGATAGTTTTTTGTTTTTGTTAACGATACTACTACTACTTTGATCAGATGCAGAATTTACACCTTTAACTTGTGCTTTTGGGGGAAATTATTAGCAAAAAATTATTGCAGGGGTTTGGGATAATATTTTTTAAACACTTTGCTTTGATTCTACATGCACATCAGCGGAACACACTCTAAATAGCTGTTTTAAGCTAACGTTATTTTATAAAAAGGTGTGTTGTAGAGGAGGGTGTTCATGGAGCTGTCTAGCTTCATACGCCGAGATGTTTTTATTAATGTGTAATCATTGTTTCTGCACACACAGCGAACAAGTCTTGCCATCTATCCATGCCAACCCCGACTATTCATGTGAGCTGGTGGGCACCTGGAACACCTGGTACGGAGAGCAGGATCAAGCAGGTGCGTGGATCAGCTTTCACGACCAATCTATGCAGAAAACCAGGATGTCGTAAATGTTTCGCTTTCTTTTCCTTTTTTTGCCAGTGTATATTTGTTCAATAGGTTTGCAAGTATCTGACTTTTTCCTCTGTTGTGTTCCTCGCAGTGCATCTGTGGCGATACAGAGGAGGCTACCCCGCCCTGACGGATGTCATGAACAAGCTCAAGAAGAATAAGGTGTGTGTCAGAGGTCTACAGAGTCACTGCACTAATTTTCATGCATCCTAAAATCTCACCTTAAGCGTCTCTGTGATGACTGGATTATAATAAATTTGTGTCATTTAATTAATTTATTTCTATTATTGGGGACTATTTTACATTTATTTTATACAGTGCCACAGGGTTTTATTTAAACTCTACACCCAGGAGCTGAAATAAATTAAAAGCGCATTTATCCAGTAAACATAATCCATGTGTCTTTGAATACACACACTCTGTGGTGAGTGTTTTTTTTTTTTTTTTCTGGTCACGCTTCTTCTATAAAGTTAACGGTTCAGCACTATTCTTGTAGGTTGTAATAATGTGTTGAACACAATGTATGTGCACCCACAATGTTTTCACAATGTCATGGGCATTTGTACTGTTTTTATACTCCTGCACTGTTGTGCTTTTATTATAAGTATTTTCTTAGTTTTTATGCCTTCTAAAAAGTTGGGACGTCACTAACTGAATTAAGTTAAATGCCAAAGCTGAAACTTTAAATCTAATGAAATTGACCGTTATGAGAATGCTATTTTCATGTCTATGTCATCAGGAGTTCATGGAGTACAGAGATAAACGAGGGAAGATGCTGCTGTCTCGTAGAAATCAGCTGCTGCTTGAGTTCAGCTTTTGGAACGAGCCTGTGCCCAGAGCCGGGCCCAACATATACGAGCTCAGATCCTACCAGCTCCGGGTACGAAGAACATCACATGTTCACACATTCTACATCACAACATTGCATCATTTATTTATAGAGTCTCTGAACACTTATTTTCTCTTCTAGCCCGGAACGATGATCGAGTGGGGAAATTACTGGTAAGAAAATTACATTTTAAAATGACATCTGATTTATTACATTCATGATTTATTTATTTGTATTTTTTTTTACAGTAACACATTGGCGATTGTTTAACTTTTGGCACTGGCTTTATTATTGCCCCTACAGCTGCTGAAATTTGAGACTGCAGGGTAACACGCCTCCAATCACAAATTCAGCCCATGAAAAAGAATCTAAAAAAATTTGAGCCAATTTGGTTGTCGTTTGCTTGCCGTAATTCTCAATACTTGGAAGTTATTGCCTGAATAGTAATAATAATTTTATTTTAAAAATCATGTGAGCCATGTGCTTTAAAATCATTCGATTCTGCATGTTTGTATGTTGATCTGATCTGATTTAATGCAACAAAATTTGTATCACAAATAAATATGGTGATTTGATGATGGCAGACATTTTAGCGCAGCCTGTTTTAAGGTAAGTCTTATTCAGCACACGTGTCAATGGAGGTTACTGTAGCGAGGAGGACGTAGCCTGTTAAAATGTTGGCTTGTGATGTATAAAAGTTTTACAAATCAGGTTAAAAACAAGGTGCTGAAGGCGGAGCTAAAGTGTAATAGGCGGGGCTTTGTAAAGGCACTAAACAGCTGTCAATCTTGGTATGATAAAGTATGATAAAGGCTAACAACGATGGTTTATAGTCACGGTTCAGAGTTTGTGGCCTCAGTCGTTTACGCAATTTTTCTCAGAACCTAACTATTAATTGTTTGCGGAAACCCCTGAAATTTCACGGAAACTACAAATATCCTCTGCAATTTTGTTTATTGCTTGTTTCGTTGCAATATTTATTTTTCATGTATTTTAACG
The DNA here is from genome assembly GCA_011419295.1 of Clarias macrocephalus. Lineage (NCBI taxonomy): Eukaryota > Metazoa > Chordata > Actinopteri > Siluriformes > Clariidae > Clarias > Clarias macrocephalus. The sequence continues at coordinate 21,166 of JAAGKR010004410.1, read as the reverse complement.
CTAAACTATTAAGAACAATAGAATTTACAAATTTTGTAACATAAATTCAGTTGAATTTGCATATAAATTTAATACTGTATAAAAAAATTTTAATACTGTCTAGAGAACACAAAGTGACCATAGGGGGAAACACATGAATTATTACCATATTTACAGTAATTATACCAAAGAAAACGACAGTGCATACCAAAGAAAATGTGCTTGCATGAATTACAGTTCATATAGGGCTAAAGTCTGTATTTTACATCCTAGCACTGCGGGAGACACAGCAGTACTGTACAGTGTACAAGTTTACCTTTACATTCTTTTACTTTTTTTAAGAGTAAGGTTTTAAGTTGAGTTTTTTTTTTTTTTGACAGCATACAAAATTCCTTGTTTTTCACAGTTCGCTCTAGGAACATAACCCCTGCAATTTTCAGCAGCAACTGAACTATATGCTACAAGCTTAATTTGATACATTTTTTGATCTGATTACCTCGAACGGATTTTAGTATCATGTCAGAGCAGGGCGTGGCGTCCCATCACTGCAGGTCAGACAATAAATCTGTCTGATGTATTTCCAGGGCTCGGGCTATCGAGCTCCGACAGCAGAACAACGAGGCTGTGGGAGGCTTCTTCTCTCAGATCGGGGATTTGTACATGGTACATCACCTGTGGGGTGAGTGTGCCCGAGATCACCTAATATATAACAAGTATAAAACACCGTCTAACCTTTTACCCGTCTGCTTCTTTCAGCGTATAAAGACCTGCAGTCGAGGGAGCAGACTAGAAACGCAGCCTGGCAGCATGAAGGTTGGGACGAAGTCGTCTACTACACAGGTGAGTCTACAACTCAGAATACACTGTAAAAATGAAACGTGAATCCCAAATCTCTAACACTTCTGTTTTTTTTTTTCTTGTCATCATTAGTTCCTCTGATTCAGCACATGGAATCCAGAATAATGATTCCACTGAGCACTTCACCCCTGAAGTAGCGTCGCCGTGACGACCCGGACAGAAAGCTGCAAATCAAAGCTTTTTTAAAAACCGATCCCAAACCGAGATTCAGTCAAATTTTGCACTGCTGTGTTTTGGGGGGGGGGGGTAAAAAAAAAAAAAAAACTTAAAATTTGTAGCATTCTAACTTTTTTTTTTTTTCGGCCTATTTTTACTTACATTTTCTTACGTGTCTGATTAGACAACTGTGGCCATTTTGATCCAAATCTCTCAACAAAACAGAACTTATCTCTAAACACATGCAGGACTCTAAACTTTTTTTTTAAATATAAAAATTCCCACAATTATTTGCTTTTGCTTGATTCTCCAGTTATTGCTTGTTACCATGGGTACAGCAGTTACATCACTTCTTCTGTTGTTCTCATCATAACAAATAGGCAATGTTTTCTTTCAAATCCAGTCAGGATGTTTTGACTCTTACTTCATTTTGAGACGTTTATTTAGAAAAAAAACTTCCAGCATTTTTTTTTTTTGTTATCGTGTTTTTTTGTGTGTGTGTGTGTGCGAGACTCCGGTTAAAACATCCTGATCTGGAACTTTTTTGTCTTCTTCATATTTACTGTAGTTCAGTTTTATGACAGGAAGTAATGGATCTGTAATAGAAACTGAAGGTGTGTGTGTGTGATTATTACAGGTAGCAAGAGACTTGCGGAAATATTTGTCTAAAAGAAATGCATAAATTAAGTATATAGTGAGGTTATAGCAGGATAATAATGAACTCAGTTTGCCGAATGCTGATTGTAGATGTGAGAAAGGCGCTGGAGTTTATAAACAGTAGATTGGAAGTTTCTTCCATTTAAGTCGGAATAATAAATTTGACCTTATTTTCTTTCGTTAGCGGCTGTGGTGTTTGTCGAGTCCGTTTCAGGTCGCCGATCAGACGACCGCTGCGACTAGCAAATCGTCGTCTCGTCTTCTGTTTCATTCGGTGATCACATTGTCAATACATTTATGAGAAAACCTTCGACTTCAGGAGAACTGACAAACCTCACAAGATGTAGTTCTACTCAGAGATTCTGTCTGGATGATGAATGAATTCATACCTAATATTTAATGTGGTTTTATTTAATATCCACTGCTCTGAGGAGATTAGATGTACATACTGAAATAAATTTATGATTGAACTACGGATTGTTGTCTCTAGTGCCTCGAGTTATGTTCACATTGAAGAGAAAAGGGACAAGATTTTAATTCTTTCCTTATGCAAAAAATTAATAATAGTAATAAATTACTGAACAGGTGAACAAATGTCCTTTTGAAATGTTATTTTTATGTAGACAGGGACATGTCCCAGCCTAAATAATCTATTCACATGTTCAAAATGGGACGTTTTCTACTTTCATTCAGAAAACCTGTGACTGAGTTTTAAGGGCAATTTGTGAATCATAAGATCTTTCCAGAAGGTCTCATTTAGTCTGAAAGGAAAATATTTGTAACGCTACAATTTTTGAAGCAAGTGCAGCTCCCTGGGGCATTAGGCATATATTTCTAATAGTATATCTCTTCATATCTTGTATGTCTCTCATATACCTCTATAATAAACTTCTTCAAAAAGGCGTATTTACATGGATGTTTTCACTAATCCAGTCAGCACACGTTGTGAACATGAGCTGTTTTTTTCAGGCCCTCTTCCTTTAAAAAAAAAAAATTAAGTCTACTTTTTATTGCAGTCTTGCAGGGTCCCTCATGCCATTGGGGCCCACTGTACCACCCCCTGGTACCCCTCGCCCCCAGTACCATCACACTTGTTACACAGCAATTGTTTTTGAATAAACCAAGGAAAAAAGGGAAGAACGCCCCCTATTGGGGACATGTTGGAGTTGCTATAACAGGCCTTGTCTCTCTCTCTCTCGCTCGCCTTTTGGGAGGGGCATTTTATTCTTTACTTAATTCTGGAAGATCAGAGATTGTTATGTAGTTATGTGGCTATGCGCACAAACATTCCTTTGCACAGTGGATTCTTTAGACAGACACACTACATATGTTCAGCGGTTTTATTCTTCACATACATGTACACTTTTTTTTGTTAGTAGGCTAGGGTCATGGTGGCCTACAGGGTTGAGGGTTCGATTCTGACCTCGGGTCTGTGTGGATAGAGTTTTCCCGGTGTTTGGTTTCGCCGGTTACTCCGGTTTCCTCCCACAGTCCATGTCCAAAGACATGCAGTTTAGGCATGTAGTGTATGAATGAGGGTGCCAGTATGTATATATATATAATGTGTGTGTGTTTCCTGTGATGGATTGGTACCCCGTCCACAGTATACCCTGCCTAGTCTCCTGGGAAAGGCTGCAGGCCCCCTGTGACCCTGTATACAAGACAAGCTCGTATAGACGATGAAATGAGCTTCACTTTATGAATTGAATTACTGAAATAAATAAACTTTTCGATAATATTTTACTTTATTGAGATGCACCTGTATGTGTATGTACAGTACCGTATTCTGCTAAACAGTATTTGTCCACTAGATGACGCTTCATCTCGCCATCACTACAGCACGCAACAGTCGTTGTACTCAAATGACAGACATGCCTATTAGCCAATCAGCGCTGCTTATTTGTGTGACGTAATATTTAACCAATCACAACGTGCTGAAGGCTGTACCAAAAGAGCGCGTGCTTAGAGCTTTCTGGAAGCCCGGCTAGCCGTTAGCTCTCTCTCTTTCTCTCCGCTAGCCTCAGTAACCGGCCTGACTCGAGCTGTGGAGCCGCTCTCCGGTCCTCTTCCACTAGGCCGTGGCGCAATACAATGGCTGCTGTAAAGGCACTTAACCCGAAAGCTGAAGTGGCGAGGGCTCAGGCGGCCCTTGCCGTGAATATCAGCGCGGCTCGGGGACTGCAGGATGTCCTGAAGAGTAATCTCGGACCTAAAGGAACCATGAAGATGTGAGTACTTAAGGCCTGCGCGGGTCAGCGCATGCGCAGTTTAGCTCGGGCCGCACCCCAATCGACTTTTGCTTCAGTGAACATGCGCACTAAATATGGCGCTGTAACCCGGCTTGTGTTCCCTTTATAGTGCTTTGTAGTACACTTCTGGGTTAAACGCAACACAATTTGGGATTTTCAGCTTGTTGGTTTAGCTAGTGAAGTATTACACCGAGTCATTGTTATTCATTTTTATTTATTATCTGCGATTTAAAACGGTGTTTAGTTGTAGTGATAAGAATTTACCATACTAGCTCGGTGGTTAAACTGGTTAGTTAGTTAGCTATCTTAGCTCGGCCTAACTTAGCATAGCTAGTTTGCACTAAATCTCTGATCCACATGGTTGGTGACTAGCATCTGAGCTAATTTAGCGGTGTGCCTGAGACCCGGCTGTTCGAGAATAAAATGGAAGAAATCTCGAGCGTTTGCGTTTAACTTCAATAAAATTAAAGACACTTCAAAACACATCGTGTTAGCATTGATCCTTATTGCGTAAAACTGTAGTTGTAATAAGTTATAATTACTTCTGTTCTATTATTCTCTCTTCCGCCCTGTTCTCAGGTTTATTTCCTGCATTTATTATTATTATTATTATTATTATTATTATTATTATTATTATTAAATGTACTGTAATTTGATAACATTGAAAACTTTTCACTTTACCTATTGTTTAACTAATTTATTAAAAGCCTGAACGGCGTCCAAATTTATTTTGCATTTAATTATTGCTGAACAATAATGGATAATAATGACATGGACCGCAGTTTATTACGGATCGTTCTTATAATTTAATATATTTAGTTTTAATATTAGAATAAACTTTAGTATTTAAGTGATAAATATTGGCAACCATACTCTTAATAAGATGCTTTGTCTGTTCTTTACTGTTCGCCTCAATAAATACATTTAACTACGAAATGAAAACCTAATAGTTAAATGTATGGTAAAATATTTGATTATTTTGGAATTTAAGCTGATATATTTATAGTGTGTGTTTTCTTAGGAACTTTAATTTAAATATTTAATTATAAATATAGTTAATAAACTTAACTCTAGTAGAGCAAGTACTAAATATTTTTTCCCCTTCAATTTGGAAATCATTAAATCTACACCATAATGCTGATTTCTGTCTCATAATCCTGAGCAAACAGGAAAGCTCACTTGTTGAGTATTTGAGTTTATTATGCTGTCCACTGTCCGCAAAACACTTGTCAAATTGTAATGGAAATAGGTTTCTGTCTCATCACCTGAAAAAGGTGGTTCATAGAGAAGCTCGGATGATTCAGACATGTGCAAAATAAAAAAACGAAATAATGAAGTTTTATTAGTTTTTTATTTAAAAAAATGTTTGTACAAGGTTTTCCTACTTTTTTGGAGACCGTTGTTTACCTTTTGGTTCCTGCAGGCTTGTGTCCGGCGCCGGAGACATCAAGCTCACTAAAGACGGCAACGTTCTGTTGCATGAGATGGTAAGAGCACATGTTTGAATGTAACTTTCATAAAGGTACTATGCTTTAATGCTGATGAAGACTCGGTTCCCAATGTTTGCGTTTTTCCACGCAGCAAATCCAGCATCCGACGGCTTCCCTGATTGCCAAGGTAGCTACGGCGCAGGACGACATCACTGGAGACGGCACCACGTCTAACGTGCTTATCATCGGAGAGCTACTGAAACAAGCGGATAATTACGTTTCGGAGGTTTGTAGGACAGATGGTTACAGTGCAATTAATTGTGTAATTCTGAACCAATCTGGACGCAGGCGGAGCGAGAGAAGCACATAGACAGACAGAAAAAAAGAGAGACAGATGGACAGAGATACAGCGAGAGAAAGTCATGAATCGACCCCATTCAAATACATAGTGGATTTTGCGAAACTTTTTGTGTTTTTTTTTTTTTTTTTTTTTAAGTGTTAAAATATTAATGTAGAAATGTAGTTTATAAAGAATAATATATATAAAAAAATTGCTTGTTTTTCTAATTACTTTATTCCAAGTTTATGAACATTGACAATATAATTCTTTTTTTAGTATAAATGCTGTATTTAGTAAATCTAATTCTGGTGTTTTCGTGCTCAGGGTCTCCACCCCAGGATCATCGCCGAGGGCTTCGAGGCTGCGAAAGACAAGGCTCTGGCTGTTCTCGAGGAAGTGAAGGTCACTAAGGAGATGGACCGCGAGACTCTGGTGAACGTAGCCAGGACCTCGCTGAGGACCAAAGTCCACACAGAGCTGGCTGACCTGCTAACTGAGGTGAGTCACATCCAGGTTCTTCAGGAGGACATGATGAAGGAGTAAATGGTTGATTCTGTTCTACAGTTTGCCGCTGGATTAAATGTCAGTTTTGTATCAGTATTAAACGGGATTTAAAGCGTCCTGTCACTAGCTGCGTGCATGCTGGTGATGATGATGGTGAGATGAATGCACAGTAAACACCCATGGGTGCTTCTGTAGCTCTCCTTGGTCTTGAACTGTGCTACAGTAACATTTGGTCTACACCTCTGCAGTAGAAGATGCCTCGTTCTTCCTACATGTATTCATGGGACCAGAACAAAACCTTTTTCTAAAACATGTTTCTATTAAATGATTGTAGTCGCCATGTTAGTCGCGCTACATGAGCTAACTGGAAGTGCAGATATGTTTTAGTCTCTGTGTATTTGTTTAATCCCATGAACTGATCGTGGTTTTATAAAAAAAAAATATAAAAAAAACATAACTTTTATATTAGTTCTTGTTGAGTGGGCGGGGTTAGTCGGGGCTTGTATGTCCATATTTGGGCATTTTTGGTTTCTGATAAATCCTATTGCTCACCCTTGATGTACGCGTTTCCTCAGGCTGTGGTGGACGCCGTGCTGGCCATCAAGAAACCGAATGAACCGATTGACCTTTACATGGTGGAGATTATGGAGATGAAGCATAAGACGGACAGTGATACACAGTAAGAGATCCGATTGTGTTCTCCGAAAGTTGTGGGTTTGTAGATTGTGGTGTTGGGGTTTTGTGAAAACTTTTCTGAATTAAAAAAAATGTATTATTATAAAATAGGGATGCGTTGATGTATAAATGCAGCATTTATTAATGAAAAGGGTAATTTTGTCCCTTGTTTTTACCCCTCAGGTTGATCAGAGGGTTGGTGTTGGACCATGGCGCTCGTCATCCTGATATGAAGAAGAGAGTGGAGGACGCTTACATCCTGACCTGCAATGTCTCTCTGGAATACGAGAAAACGTAAATCTGATCTGGTTATCTTTGCTGTAGAGTAGGTGTGATTTTATAGATTTTATTTTACTCCCATAATGGCAGAAAGGGGGCGGGCCTTCCGGTTGGCATCAGGTTCATTTGTCATGGTGGATTTTTGCTTTTAATAAAATAATGAGAAATGCATAATTATTTACAGTTGATTAAATCGCCCTATATAGCAGGACCCTTCTATCATTTAATATTTATACATTATAACCTTTTAAATATGGTATATATCTGTAAAATTGTATGTTTTTATTCACAGCGAGGTGAACGCTGGCTTCTTCTACAAGAGCGCCGGGGAGAGAGAGAAGCTAGTGAAGGCGGAGAGGAAGTTCATCGAGGAGCGCGTCCGCAAGATCATCGAGCTGAAAAACAAAGTCTGTGCTGACAGCAAGAAGAGCTTTGTGGTCATCAACCAGAAGGTAACTCCGTCCTTCTTTCTGTCTCAGAGCTGTGTTTTAATTGGTATTAGGTAAAGTGTTGAATCCTAACTTTTTTTTTTTAATTCAAATGAAAGACTTCGTACGCACAGTGAACACCCGTGGGTGCTTCTGTAGCTCTCCTTGGTCTTGAACTGTGCTACAGTAACATGTGGTCTACACCTCTGCAGTAGAAGATGCTCCGTTCTTCCTACATGTATTCATGGGACCAGGACACTGTACGCTTTTTCTCTCTTGAAATGTGGGCGGTGATTTTTACTGGTCTTTGATTGACTGAACTCTGTTTTGTGTGCAGGGTATCGATCCGTTCTCTCTGGACGCTCTGGCTAAAGAAGGCATCGTGGCTCTGCGCCGGGCGAAGAGGAGGAACATGGAGAGGTACATGTCACATGTAGAAGTAGATGGTGAAAAGCTATTCTTATGGTACATGCTACACAGACTTTCTTGACTTTTAAAGAAATCTACAAACGGTCCTCAACTTGCAGTTGTTGACGTTTTGCCTAACTGTAAGCTAACAGATCTGTTACGAGCAGGTTTAGCCTAGGCGAAGCTAAGATAGATATTCAGTAGGTTTAGGAGTACAGTGTTAAAGAAACAGAATAAGAGCCAATCATACCCGAAGGTTGCGCATGGCCGAATTCTGTTTTACTCCCTCAGTAGTAAACACAGTCAGACACCATGCCAGAGTAACTACGCTAACTCCCTCTCTTCTCGTCACAGTGGTACATTGCTGTGTGTGTGCACTGATCTGAGTGGAGCAGCAAACAATCACTTATATAGCACATAATCATACACAGCATGAGTATGTTTGAGGATGATCAGATAACTATGCAGATACATTGATGGCAGTGTATCAATTCAGCTGATTTGATTTTCCTATCTCGTCTTTTCTCACAGACTCACTCTGGCCTGCGGTGGTGTTGCCATGAACTCTGTAGACGATCTCACCCCGGAATGTTTGGGCCACGCCGGTCTCGTCTACGAACACACATTGGTCAGTTTATCCTCTCTGTACTAGTCAGGTTCTAGTTTGGCTCCAGGTTGTGTTTTATGAGTGATCAGAAGTGAGAGAGTTAGGATGGATGACTTGTTACACTATTTGTGTGTTTAACAGGGAGAGGAGAAATACACATTCATCGAGAAGTGTGGGAACCCGCGCTCCGTGACTCTGCTGGTCAAGGGACCAAACAAACACACGCTGACGCAGATCAAAGAAGCCGTGAGAGACGGGCTGCGTGCCGTCAAGAACGCCATCGAGGACGGTACGAGCGGAGGCTGAGAAATTCTCCATGATCGTTAAACAGACAGGAGCTTTACTCTGTCCTGAAGGGGGTGTAAAGAGTTAAAGATAAAGGCCTCTCAGATGCGTGTTTGGGCCGAAATTTGGTTCTAAATGTAAAGGGAAGTGTTTAAAGCAAAACACTGCTGTCAAAAATAGATGCATGTTTTGTGTTATTGAGGCCGACTTTTTTTTTTTGCTTTTAATAAAAATAAATAAAAAAGCAAGAAAAGTCAGCTTTTCAAAGCTGAAAGACAATAACCTAACGTTTTCTGAATAACACGACGTTGTAGAAAATTCTTAGGACAAAAATAGTACCTGCTCTTTATTACTTGATCTGTTCAATCAAATCTATTAACTGATTGAATCGATCTTATGTTGGCCAGTTTTTGATTCAGGACTAAGACTGTTATTTTGTTAAACACTGAACAGTCTAAAATTGATGCTTTTACTACCAAGTAAACCACCTTTTGCATAAAAAAAAGACCCCCCCCCTTTTTTTTGGGCAGTTGCTGCCACCTACTGGATTGGAGTGTGAAGAACAAAGAGAAAAAAAATTGGTTTGTCTAAGACATGGTATTCAAACAATACAACTTGCATTCCAGTTTAGTGTTTATTGAAACATTAAACTATTGTTATATTGAATGCTATTGAATAGACGATTGCAGTGCTGAATAGAATTCTGCAGTCTACGTCTGATTCACTCCTCAATTGCTTACAGCCTCTCTAAGGACACAAAACATAAATTATTCTCTATTATTAGGTTGTGCCTCAATTGAATCATATTGTACCTTTTTAATGAATCAAGCTTTGTGATTACAGATTAATAATGGTTTAAGTCTTGTTTTTATAATCGCAGGTTGCGCATGGCCGAATTCTGTTTTACTCTTTCTGTAGTAAACACAGTCAGACACCATGCCAGAGTACGACGCTAACTCCCTCTCCTCTTTTAACAGTGGTACATTAACATGTGATCACTGATCTGAGCGGAGCAGCAAACAATTATACAGCACATAATCTTATCATAATCATATTTTATTTAAATGCCATCCCCCCCTTCTTCTGTTTTTTTTTTTCTTTAGCCTCTTTATTTTCTCTGCATTTCAGTGTTTTAGTTTATGGTAGAAACTTAAAAAAAAATAAAAAAAAAACCTGTAAGACCTGCATATGGCAAAAACACATTACTACTATCGAATGGACCATTGTAGTGCTGAAAAGAATTTAACGGTCTACTTCTTATTAACGCTGCAATTGCTTACAGTCTTTCTAAAGACGAAAAAAGTACAGCTTGTCCTATTCCACAGAATATAAACTATTCTGTTATTAGGTTGTACTTCATTTGAATCATATTGTATCTTTTTAACAGCAATTATCCATTGATGAATTGTTGTGTTTAAGCATACTTTTTTTTTTTTGCTGACCATGTTGCATGCCACATATCAAGATGTTTATTATCCACAAAAATCGTCCAATTTTACACCCCTGCTGTACGTCACAAAACATCCACCCAAGCATGTTGTATTGAAGAATAATTTATGCTGATTCTTTCCAAGTACTTTTGTGTTGTAATAATGATGATGCTACCACAAGCGGGCATCCTCACACAACACTCCTGTGCAAACTAGTTTATATATAAAGCTATAAAATGTTGTTGAAGCCTTAATTTTTAAATAAGCCAGCGTCTCTCCACCCCC
>JAAGKR010004410.1:0-10576 GCA_011419295.1 Clarias macrocephalus | reverse complement strand
CCCCCCCCCCCCCCCCCCCCCGAACAGGCAGCGTTGTAGCTGGAGCAGGAGCTTTTGAGGTAGCTGCAGCTGACGCTCTAATGAAACACAAGGCCAAAGTGAAGGGCCGAGCTCAGCTGGGCGTGCAGGCGTTTGCTGACGCTCTGCTCATCATCCCAAAGGTACTAGAATGATTAAATGTACTCTGATTATACTTTTATTCTAAATATCATATTTAATGTATAATCATTTTAATGGAAACAGTGACTTAAATATTTATTGAGGGAGAACAGTGTGTATAACATGTAAATCTCCCAAGATACTTGCATTAAAGTAAGTGTTTTTAATATTCAGGTGTATTTAAAATTTCTGCTGATTCAAAATGTTATTTCTATTTCTTAATGTACTTGATTAAAGGCTTTGGTAGTTAGTGTTCTGTACCTCTTTTGAGTAAAAAAAAACAAAATAAGGATGATAAAATCCCTCTAGTCGACTGAAGGCTCTAGATAACAGTTGCTAGATTTCTCCGGTTCAGTGCACTACATGAAGTGTCCAGATGTTAAGGTTTTCTGTGCGTCTTTGCAGGTTCTGGCTCGGAATTCTGGCTATGATCCACAGGAGACTCTTGTGAAGCTGCAGACTGAGTATAAAGAATCCAGCCAGCTCATCGGCGTGGACCTGAGCACAGGTGTGTTACGAAATCAGCCTTTTTTATTTTATTTTTTTATATATATATTTTTTTTGCCTTGATGCCTCGCAGTCTATTTAATTAGCAAAAATGAACATGACTAAATTAAAAAGAGTGAAATTTGAGCAACTGTTTCTGGTGTCCTCAGGTGAACCCATGGTGTCTGGAGAGGCTGGTATCTGGGATAACTACAATGTTAAAAAACAGCTCCTTCATTCTTGGTGAGTAAAGCGAGTATGCAAGTTAGTGTTTCTGATCAATTCTTTCCCCCTTTTTTATTTTATAGATCCAGTAAGGAGCTTAGGGTCTTATTAACCCGCCTCCTTTTCTTTTCCCTCTCTCTTCAGCACGGTAATCGCTAGCAACATCCTCCTGGTAGATGAGATCATGAGAGCCGGAATGTCTTCCCTCAAAGGCTAAACTAATTGAGCACCATAAACCCGCGAGATGAAGAAGGGCTGGTAGGTGGCCTGGACTTCTGCGCCAGGATGCCCGGAGTTCTGCCCTGACGGTGTCCTGCCCGGGTCCTAACAGCATCAGAAACCCGACATCGTCACATCTGCTCAATTTGTGTCCGGTAGCATTCTCCCCCTCGTCAGCATCGTCTCTCACACTTCCTCCAGTCGATTGGGTTATTTATGAGATTTTTGTTAAGCACTGAACCGCAGTCATACACTTTTTCATTCGTACCCATTAAATGTTTTCGTTCATGAAATACCTTGTGTGATGCCTTTTTATTATTATAAATGTATTATGTATTTTTTCTTCGCTCAACATACCACAATGATGGAACAAACCATATGAAATTGGCTAGACTTAAATTTTATTTATTTACTTAAATAAAATGAGCACAGTATTCCTTTACAGATGTGTTTAAATTTGCTAATTATACCTTGGTCTATAAAAGTCAGGATTTCTTTTACTAGTTTCTCTCTACAAGCTGAAAAGTGATGGTTTAAAATCAATTTGAGACTTGTACTTCCTGCAGTAAAATAAAGAGGTGACATTTAAATGTTTTTTTTTTTCTACATTGTCGAACAATACTGAAGACATCCAATCTACAAAATAACACATGGAATAAAGTGAAGCGAAGAGAAACAACAGTCCATTAATACTTAGAAGGGTCCCATATGAGCTCAACATCCTATGGGAAGGGGTAACATTAGGACGTCTGGTTGGCAATGCATTATTTATTTATTTCCTGGAGAGCCATAAGAAAGTCTAGAAAATGACTAAAATGTGACGTTTGCAGTAGGTCCCCTTTCAGCCGTGAAGCTCGTCTCATCTGGAAAACTGCGAGACCTTTTGAATGTTCAGTAACTTCAAGTGCACTTCCGAACCCCCTCCCATCAAACGCTCTGATGCCACTGGTTCTAGTGAGGAGCGGCACAGGAAAGGAAGACGAAGGAGAGTTGATTTAGAAAAACCACACAGTTAAGCATCCAAATCCTCAGAGATTAGGGGAACGCGTGATTAAGCTCACGCATCAAAATAATCTTAACATCACTCAAAACGTTCCAGAGATTATTTTGGATGTCTTCAGCATTATTCTACGATGTAGAGAACACTAAAGATGAAGACAATTGAATTAGTAGGTGTGTCTAAACTTCTGACTGGTGGTGGTGTAGAAGTATATCATAGAGAAAAGTTGGAGAGATCTACCAGATCTTTTTAAATCACCACAAGCCTCACAGTTCCAGTCAAAGTATTAATTGGCTGATTTGTGGCAAATAAAGTTTCATTAATAATTAAGGCAAAACGGAATGAACAGAAAAGGCTAGAAATCTTAGTAACATTAAACATTTTAAAATGTCATAAATGTCTCTTCATGGTAAAGTTTACATCGTTTCAAATTATTCAAGTAGCATCTAGTCCTGATAAAGCCAACCCTTATATCTCATTAATATACATTTTGCCCAATCATACAATAAATCTCATTCGTTTTCCACCTGAAGAAGAAGAAGGACAATCCGATTATCATTCCTGTGTAAGTATGGCACAGTTAGATACACGCTAGAGACTTTGGTTTTGCAAAACATACACATTCCAACACGCTCCCTTACAAGTAATGGCTATGAAAGAACTCCGGACATCCTTCCGACCTTCTTCGATCCCGGAGACACGATGCACAGTTCATACGAATATCAATCGGTCCACACTGTCAGCACACTTGCTGGTGTCAACCTCACCCGCTCAGAAATAAGGCAACGTTCTGTCGTATACTTCTGCGAAACGGTGCAACCTGAATTTCAGTCAGAAACGATTCCACAGGAGGTCGAGTCTGTTGTTGTTTATTAATCCGTCTGATGGTGGCTGGACCTGGACATGGTCTCGTACGTGTGTGAATCAGTCCACAGTGGAGTAGAAGGCTTCATCGTGTCTGGTTTGGTAGGACAGATCTCCGGTCCGGACGGTTTACTTCCTGCCTCCAGAGCTGTCTGTCTGTCGGCCCTGAGGTACTCGGGTCAGAGGTCGGTTCCTCAGAACAGCCTCGCCTGCTTCTTCAGCTCGTTTTGTTTCCACGGTGCCAAGCGCTCGAAATCGGCCATCGTCATACCGAACACCTGGAAGAACTCGTCCGGGGACAGGTGTCTCTTGGAAGCAGAACATGGTTATAAGATATTATTTATTAAACAACACTCTTTGTGAAAATGCAAACACTCAAACAAAAAAAAAAATGCATTACAATATAACAATGCTTAATTCTTTACTCTGATTGGTCAAAATCTTCAGGTTTATACGGACTTCCTGGTTCTAATATGCTATCGTTGCTATGGTAACAGCATGACGACTTGTACAGGTCACGGTTAGCTTTGCATGAATGGATGAAACATGGCGGGTATCTGGTGAAGATCTGAGTGAAATATTTTTCTGAGGAGGTGTTAAACATTTAATTGAGGACGGAGTCTCCAGCGTCAGTGCTTTGTCAGAACAGAGGCGTCACACTTCATGGTTTTCTGTCTAATTAACAGAGAGAGAATAAGAGAAAGATAGATTCGAAGAAATGAACGTTCATAGCTGCTGTAACGTGAGCGAGAACAGGAACTCGATTTTACACAAACAGACTAAAATACTTCAGTCGTCGTATCTATTCACTTAGATTATCATTCGTCCTGGCGAATCATTGTTGTATAAGAGGAATGAAACACTTTAGTGACACGTAGTGATGTGTTTTGTAAAACTGATTTACCTCTAACCTCGTCCTGTCCACGTCACCTGGAAGCTGGTTACGACCTCGAACAGTAACGATGAGATCCTGATAGGGATAAATCTGCAAAGGTCAGAAAGATGACTGACACAACGAACAGTTCACAGTTAATGTCTCGCAGGTAAAGTCAGGCTCTGAAGCCAAAACATCACTCAGTCTGCATTGTTTAGATGTCGATTTTAGCTCTTTTTAGCTCAGGCTATAAAACGCTAAACCTACAGTATATATAAACCTTATAATATTTTTAACTTGTCACTTCACATACAAAACTGTATCGACCTTTTACAGCTAAACAAACTCAGGATCAACACCAGGGATCTAAAGTTCTTTACGAAAAAGTTTATTGTTGAAGGCGCTCTAGAAATGAACTTGGTTGTATTCGGTAGAGCCATAGGACTTGCGTCTGGTCGTGAGATATTTTATATCAGGTGGCGCAAAAGTCCATAAGTGGAGCCACAAGCAAACGAAAAAGTCGGACAGAAAACCTTCCCTGCTTTCTGTCCTTTTGCCTCACTGGTTTTTTATTTCTGGGGCTTAAACACGCCTAACTAATGTGACCTCATACAAGAAAAGCCCCTCCCCTGGTTTGTTGCTCAGCACTGCTGGTCTGTTGAGGGCCGTGGCCCAGCACTAACTCATTTACATAGACACTGAAAAGCTGTGTTCTCCAGAGGACTTTACACTGCAAAGTCAGAGGACGTCGGTACTTCGCTGTAGTACACATTTTTGAGTCTTTGATTTAATTTGGACGCGGTTCTGGCTACGTCCAGGTTTGGTCCTGACAACCGCGGTCACCACTACAGGCTTAGTATTTGTAAATCACGTTATTGGGCGTTTTGAGAAAAATACACGCCGTCAGAATATACCACAGTGTTTCTGTTACTTAATGTTTAAAAGTAAGTAAAGACGAACGTTAGGGGCGGGTTTTAATGACTGCTAACATACGTCTGTCTGTATCTGAAAGAGACAAGTTACATGTTTAAACACAGCTCCAACAGGCCATAAACCTGCGACAAGCTGACCGCGCCCTCGCTGCATTTGAATTCAGTATAAACTTAAAATGTAAACATGTAGACAAACATTTTTATTATATATGATAATTAGCCATCTAGCTAGTTTGCTCTCATAACTGATGCTAGGAATTCATTTCTCACACCAGTGCACATCTAATCTGTGTTACTGTACATCGCTGCTAGCATGTATGTAGGTTGTTAGCTAGCTAAAGTTTAGCAGCATTTCTGCCTCTTTTATTTATAGCTGAGCTACTTTGTGTTAGTCTCTGGTACTAGTTGGTTAATTTCTTTAGTTTTTTTGCTCACTGCAGAAAACACAACCCGAACTTCAATGTGTCCTGACCCCTCTCAAGGTCACTATCGGATACACACTCTGACTGAGAAACGTTTCACTGTTAAAAGAAGTCAGGGATTTTTATCACGAAATGAAATCAGTTCTTGTTCTTCTCCAGCGTTCTTCAGTGTCAGGTTGTAATCGCTAACCTTGTATTCTGAAACAGATAAAAAAAGACGAAGAAGAAGAAGAAGAGAGAAATGCAAGCATCAGTTTGAACACTGATATAAATTTTTGATCAATATACTCGTATGCAGTATAGTCATAGTATGTGCACCCCTGACCACAGGTCGTTGTTGAACATCTCATTCTAGATTGATTTCCTCTGGTTATAATGCACGCCACTCTTTTCTTCTAGGGGGGCTGTACACTAGATGCTTGTGTGTGTGTGTGTGTGTGTGTGTGTGTGTGTGTGTGTGTGTGTGTGTGTGTGTGTGTGATTTTGTACATCCACAAGAGCATAAGTGAGCTCAGGGGCTTGAGTTCTTCCTCTCGTAACACACCGTATCTTCATAGACTCGTCTTTGTGGCGCTCACAGGGTGTCGTCATGCTGGATAAAAGTTTGGACTTTTCGGTTCCAGTGAAGAGACTAAGAACTGTAAGAGACGCTCTATACAGCTGTGCGCCTAACGTGTTCTGGTAACAGATGTTCAGGTGTCCACATACTTTTGATCATACAGTGTATAGATGTTGCTGGTTTGAGAACATGTGTACCTCTAAAGCCCCAGTTTACTGCATTGGTGCTGTCGTAGTGGAAGTAATCGGCACTGTGGGGCTGCAAAGAGCGAGAGCAGATCATTAATGTCATCCTGAGCTTAGAGCGCATCGGCTATAATTATAATATGAAAGTGCTCTACATGCATTATGAGACTCTTAAGAAAAGCGTGTGTGTGTGTGTGTGTGTATTGTGTTCTTAATAAGCAGTCAGATTTTCTTAATGGATTTAACATTTTGTACACGTCCTCCTTGTGTCTGTGCAGGTTCCTCTGTGGTTCTTTGGGTTCCTTCCACTTGATTGACTGTGTTACATTCCAACAAGATGTGAATTATTGTATGCGTGAGTCCTATGCATAGACACGGGATCCACAGGGACGCTGACCAAGTGCTTACTGAAAATGAATGAATGTTTTGAGTGACACCCAATCAGTCCACTTACTCTGTTGATACTGTTCCTGCCATAGCCTGGTAACGAAGCTGATTTCGAGATGAACGGATCTGCGAGAAACCACACACACACACACACACACACACACACACACACACACACACACACACACACACACACACACAGCACAGCTGAAATCATTGCGAAATAAACTGATATTAAACATGTAATGGTGTTGTGCATCAATCAGCCATAACATTAAACCCACAGACAGGTGAAGTGAATAACATTGTAAAGTTACTGTGCCGACACCAGAGGGCGCTCTGTGCACACTTACTCTAATTGAGCTGTAATAAGCTGTCAGAAAGCTTATTACAAAAAATTACTTATTACAGAAAGCATATATATATATATATATATATATATATATATATATATATATATATTACATATGAAATCATTTTTAAGTAGATATATTAGTGGCAAAAGCAATAAAACATATCTTGTATGCAGTATAATACATAATATTTGGAGCACTTTTCCATGCCCAGCATCGAGGCCCACGTTTGCTCTTTGGAGATGTACAGGATGATCTGAGTTCAGTCAGAGACACTCAGCACTGGGAGGACGATGAGAGGAAGTGGAGAAGACAGGAGCTCTGTAAATGACTCACCAGTGTCTGTGCTGTATGGTGATCTGGGAGCTGGATAGACAGATGAGATGAGAGAGAGAGAGAGAGAGAGAGCGAGAGAAGGATGAAATATAGAGTTAGATCTGTGTGTTTATAATCGCTCTCTATTCTCTCTCACAGACAGAGTGATGGGTGTTAATGTGGCCGCTTTCATTCTGCCTCTCATGAATAATAGAGGATGGGAACGAAATCAGAAGGGAAATAAAAAAAAGCACAGACCATACTCTGATGGGGGCGGGGCTTATTGTCGTGTGTTTGACCTTGTGTATCGTTCAGAGAAGGTCAGAAATCAGTGCTGTTTTTTTTCTCGGTGTAAAGGAATTGGATCTGAATTTCAGCTTTATTTATCAGACATCCACACACACAGGAGCCGGAAATGAAGAACATCTCACTCATCGCTTGAGCAAATAACTCACTGTGACAGCTCATTTACATAGAATTAAATCACGACATTTAATAAAACAGTGGACTTTGCTTCGGCAGTGTGATGAACAGAGCAGGCAAAAAGCTTATGGCAGGTGGAGGAGTGAGAAACGCTCACCTGCTTCTGCATCCTGACAGACCGCAAAAGAGTAGGGTCAGCTCAATGTGTGTGTGTGTGTGTGTGTGTGTTTGTGTGTGTGTGTGTGTGTGTGTGTTAATAATCTTTACTCGTCACATTTACTGTCTATCACATTAAGGCTGGGACGCTCATAAATAAAGGGTCAAGGGCTACACTGATGTAGAAACACAGATTCGATCTGTGCTGAAATCCTGATTTATTGAGTTACAGCACATTAAGTTTAGAGCAACGCGACACTATCATGGTTCAGCCGCTCTCCAGTCTTAATGTAAACTTTCATCAGAGAATATTCATCATAGTAATGAGTCGTTGTGTCGGAGCGCATGTGTCTGAGTCTTTGCATTTGTGCGCCACTTCTGAAAATACGGCAATATTAAAGTAGATTTTATATCATGATACCTAAAGTTTCAGTGACAAAAGGAAAAATCATTTCTGTGAATTGCATTAAAAACAGAACTCGACAGTGATGTCTGCGCTGCCGGCAAGGCTAGTCCTCGTTTCTTTATTTCTCTATACCGGAAACACCCTTAAACCGTATCTGTC
Source organism: Clarias macrocephalus (assembly GCA_011419295.1). Taxonomy (NCBI): domain Eukaryota; kingdom Metazoa; phylum Chordata; class Actinopteri; order Siluriformes; family Clariidae; genus Clarias; species Clarias macrocephalus. The sequence continues at coordinate 2,452 of JAAGKR010004410.1, read as the reverse complement.
TTTTTACTCTTTTTTAAACGTTCAGATGATTCTTAGTCACAGTTACTGATTCCAAATCTGATTTTTATAAATATATTTTAAAAAATGTATATACAGTATATGTTTGCATTTGATTTGGCGAAATGTTGCACTTCCTCTATAATCCTGCAGGTGGCAGTCTCTACAGCATCCTGTGTACTACGAGCAAATTATTTGCTGATATTATTTCGAATTATAACGAAATCAGAAGAATTTGTATATCCAATCAGGATATGTAAAAAAAAAAAAATCAAGATAATATTGCGTTACACATCAAATCAGCATCTGGGTATCACGATAACTTCGTACCGGTAGGTAACTGGTGATTGCCATCCCATATCACTTTTTGTATTGGTCTGTGCTTAAACAAGACAATTAGATTTTCCTCATATAATTAGGAATGTCCTCATGTGTGACCTCATATAAGAAGAGCCCCTCCCCCGGCCTGTTGCTTATTTCTGCTGTTCTCTGTGGGGAGTGGCTTAGCAGTAGCTCATTTACATAGACACTAAAACAGTGCGTGTGGGTACATCAGTGCATTATATAGATATAAATGGGCCTTGAGTTGCTGTTGTGTATGAAGTGTATGACAAACACAAAGCATGATTTGCCTTTGAAGAGAAAAAAACATTTGACCTTGCTATGACCTTCAGCCTGTTTGGATTGATTCCTAAATCTTATCAGTTCACCTGCTGCCTCTGGTTACAGTGATAACCCCGACATCAATAAATCCTGCTCTCAGACGAAGGAACGGACGGACAAACCAAAAAAAAACTGCCTCAAACACACAACTACTGCGTTTTAACATCACAGACATGACTGAACGTCTTACCGAAGCTGTTCCGGTGTAGTTTCAGCAGTTTAATAGTACTGGAATTTAAATGGGTATTGAGAGGAGCGTTCTGTCGTGTGGGGGTTTAACAGGTTTAACACCTGAACTTGTGTATCATTCGTTCATCAAATGTCGCTTGTGTACAACGAAAACTCACGAATCAGAAAATGATCTGTTTTTGAAATTCATTTGTTAACGAGCAGCATGGTGGCGTAGTTGTAAGCACGGTGGCGTCCCACCTGCAGGGTTGATGGGTTTCCTCTGGCTACTCTGGTTTCCTCTCACAGTCCAAATGCAGATTAGGCTAAAACTGGTGATGCCAAATTGCCCATAGTGCGAGTGGGCGTGTTGGCACCCTGTGCAGGGTGTACTCCGTCTGGGATAGGCTCCACCCCCCTGTGACCCTGCCCAGGATAAGCGCTATAGACACTGAATGAGGAAATGGTTTCACCATGAAAAACAAATGATACACAGATTCAGCTGCCTTGGTGCTGAAATACTCTGAGAATTTACTCTTAGAAATTAAGTTTGTTTTAGTTTCGCCCAAATCAGACAGTCTGGAGCGTCTATTAGTTTTAAATAAAGTCACATAAAATCTCAGAAATTAAAATATTACACATAAAGAGTCAGACAGTCGAATAGAGAGCGCGAGGAACGAGCGCTTCCCAAAAGAGTCACAAGGACAACATTGGACATGACGGGCGTCTGGCTGTGGTCGGTCATCGTCACTAACGTGTCTGAGGAGCAGAGCGATAAGACTGAGATACAAAGGAGGGATTCCCTTCTGTCTCTCTCTCTCTGACTAATCCAGCCACAGTAGGATGCAGTCAAGCTGCCAGACATCCTCATTATTTAACACACACACACACACACACACACACACACACACACACACACACACACACACACACACACTTATACATACACTACACATACAGTGTCCTGTAGAGAAACACGTACATTACAGGAGAGAGAGAGAGAGAGAGAGAGACGGCTGTTGGACGCTGATGGACGCTGCAGCGCCGTGCTTTCTTAAAATCATCTGCATCCACGCAGGACACGAACCAGTGCATTAGTGCATGAAATGTAGATTCATATACACACTTCCTGTTGGTATTTATTTTTTAACTGATGATTAAAGAAACGCTCTCACGACAAGTGACAGATAAATTAAGCTACAGAAAACAAGGCTTTCTTTTTTTCTTTAACGTCTCATCCCTGCTTTTATTCACAGACACGGCCGGACTGATGCTGTGCAGTGACAGTAATCTCTCCCTCTCTCCCTCTCTCTCTCTGTCTCTCCCTCTCTCTCCCTCTCCCTCTCTCTCTCTGTCTCTCCCTCTCTCTCTCTCTCTCTCTCTCTCTCTGTCTCTCTCTCTGTCTGTCTCTCTCCCTCTCTCTCTCTGTCTCTCCCTCTCTCTCTCTCTCTCTCTGTCTCTCTCTCTCTCTCTCTCTCTCTCTCTCTCTGTCTCTCTCTGTCTGTCTCTGTCTGTCTCTCTCTCTCTCTCTGTCTGTCTCTCTCTCTGTCTCTCTCTGTCTCTCTCTCTCTCTCTGTCTGTCTCTCTCTCTCTCTGTCTCTCTCTCTGTCTGTCTCTCTCTCTG